>CAKNYM010029999.1:0-27656 GCA_932195095.1 Andricus curvator | reverse complement strand
CTTCCTCATAGAGGAAGCTTTGTAGTGGTGTCAAAATCCAGTTTCCAAAAAACGGTTTTTCTGAATATATTGCAAGAGGAATATATATAATTTGACGTCCTGAAAAATTGTCCGGTAGTATGCATGTGTGAGTGTATGTATGTCAAGCTTTTTAGTTTTTACGATCGTGCAATATCTGGTGAACGTGTACAGATAAATTGATCAAATTTGGCATACTTATTCCACTATACATATACCAAGTTGAATTTCTTACAAGGCTTTAACAAAATATTTTAAAACTAATTGAAAAATGTTAATTAATAGATTAAATCTTTCAAATCATCTTCTTTGGGACTAATAAAAAATACCGAAACAATAATTATATATATACTGAATCTAAACAATTTAAAAAAATAGTTTCAAATAAATATCAATCTACTTTAATAAACAAAATTTTGGTCGACCAAAAAATATTTTATTTATTTGTCAAATTAAATCTATATCTATAATTTGAGTAAATGAAGCATTATTCGAATTAGTGAAGTAAATGACAAGTAGACGGTAGAAAAATTAAGCAAAATTTGTTTTATTTTGATGAGTCTTATTTTATATTACAAATTTACGTATATTAGGTTTTTTCAACATATTAAAACGGATTAACAGATATATTAATTAAAATACGGATTTTTATTACTATAAATTAAAAATGACAGTATTTGGATTGTTTCTTGGCCTCAACGGTGGAGAGAATATTAAAAGAAATTAAAAAGAAGACTGTTATTTTTATCATAAATAGTAAAATTTAATTTAAAACTAAGTTAAATAAATAAAATGAAATGATATATTAAATCTCCACAGTTTGCTGAGCCTTCTCACCAGGAGTATCCCATAAATTATGCAGTACTCTGGCAGTACTATATTAATGAATGAAGTATTAATTTTTTTTAATAAATAGGTATTTTGTATGTCTATTAAAAACAAAATAAAATGGCAAATAAATTGGAATGATTTAAACATAATTTTTAGAGATAAAAAATAATTGGGAAGTTGTGTCCCTGAATTTAAATTTTTTACCGAATACAACTTAATTTAAGGATTACCCCATGCGCCAAGGTGAACAATCCGTTGAGAGGGAAAAATGGGTTAAGTCAAATGCCACGACTTATCACATAAGAAAAAAATATTATTTGTATGATATTTTATAAAAATTCGTGAATTTAAAACCAATTTTTTCTTATGTTTTTTCCTGAAAAAAAAATGCACTTATTAGTAGGAAAGCAACTTATTTCTAATTTTTTTTGTTTGTTTCGTGGTTTTTTTGGTTTTCAACTTATTTTCTAAACTACGTACTATGCTTAAAATTAATGATTAATTTTTAATTTCATAACTATATACAGCTATATATACATATGTACATTTAAGTGTTACGAGTTTAAAAGGCTTTTTGACATATCGCTCTACGTTTTGAGACCTCCTGAGTGAAAAAAGGGTTTTTACGGTATTTAAATTTACCACGTGGTCTTCTTTATAAATTTTTTTTCGTAAAATAATATAAACAATAAATAAATAGATAATATAATATAATATAAACAATTGACATTTTTAATCAAAATTATCAACATTATTAATTTATATATTTTATTATTTTTATTATTTATTTATAAATGAAAATTGTATTTAATTGAATATAAACGAAATTTTTCATAAAATGGATTTTCAGAATTAACCAAGCTAATTTTAAGCAATTATAACTCCTATGGAAAGATAATTTTTTTCAAATTTATTGAACTTTTTTTGTTTTAAAAATTTATTTTTCAAATAAAAAAAATGTATCCTGAAACGAATGCGGTAGCCGATAGGAATTATAATGTTTTAGAAATAATGTTGTAATTAATTCTGAAATTTTACTCAGTGAAAATTCAATTTCAATATTGAGTTATTTTTAGTTTAAATAATTAGTTGTTATATTTTTTATGGTTTTTTTTAACGAGAAAAAATTGACAGATGCGAAAAGAAATATTCTTTTCATGTTGTACTTCATTGAAAATGTTACTTTCTTGAATCCTGTGCAAAGATATATTTTATTGGATTCAGAGACTAACCGAAAATACCGAAAAGAAATGAATCCCTATTACACGAATTGACAAATTTATTGACGAATAAATTAAAAATACCGAATTTTATGTGGCCTAATTTTCAAGTTTCCGAAATCCAAATTTAACGATTTATAACATTTCAGAATTGTACAAATAAGAAATTATTAAATATCCCAAAAATTCTTCAATTCACAAAATAAAATTTTGGAGAAATTAAAAAATTGTCCGATAAAAAGTGAACTCGATTTCATTGATTTATTTTTTTTTTAGATTTGAATCTGAAAATGTAATTAAGGAATTACTTATTAGAAATATTTACTAATTCATTTACCTGATTATTATTTGTTAATTGTACAATTTTAAAATGTTATAATTCAATGAAATTTGATTTTATCATTTTAAAAATTCTGACATTTATAATTCGGTATTTTTACTTTCCATCAATTTATGTATTGGGTATAGATTTTTTCGGTATTTTTGGTTGGTCCATGGATCCATTGTGTTTCAAAAGTCCAAATTTTAACAGAAGTTCTTAATATATCTAAATTATTATTCAAAACTTTTTGAGAAGGAAGAATAATATCGGGATTTTGAACAATTTGGACTTTTATAGAACAATAGGAATAATTTTGGATAAGATATAAAGGCACAGTTACTAAATATGTACATTTTAAGGACTTATACAACAGCGTATCAGTTTTCAGTAATTTAAATGAACTCTTTGATTATCGTCCTAATTATATTTTCCCTAATTTCTGGAAGAAAAGTAGATTATTAAAAATATGGATTTAAAAATCTACGACTTGGCGCCACGAAAATAAGCGGCTTTCACAGCGCCTCTACAGGTATGTGTCCGTAACACTGGAATGATAGCTATATATATTATATATATATATGCAACGACCACAAACTTGCCTGGAGCGCCAACTACCGGTATGTGGCCCTACTAATCCCTTGCCGCATCTAGGAACTAATATCTTTGGTCAAAGTGAAATCCCTTGGAAATCAATTCATGATGGAGAATTTCCTTATAGAGACCCATCTGTCGGCCGCTCTTGTAACTGCACTATTATCAACCGCTGCAGGAAATCTGAGCTGATAATTATTTTTCTCATTTAATTAACAAATTCTCCTTGCAGAAATAATGATCGATCCAAAAATATACAAATAAGCGAGCTTTTGCGAAAAGAAATGTAAAAAAATGTGTGCATTTGTAATTCCTACATAAAATATGTACGCGAGATTTAGAAATTGTGTACAAGTTTTTAGTTATAATTATAATAGTATTATTATCTATTATTATAATATATAATATATGTACTGGATGCGCTTTTTGGCGAATTTCGAGAAAAAACTGGTTTGAAAAATTCAAAGCAAATCATATATCCATAGCGACATTGACTTTCAGATGATTCAATGGCTCAGGCAATAGCTTGCTTGGCTTAGGAGCGGTAGGTTGCGCGTTCGATTCTCGATTCCTGCATTTTTTTTCTTTTTGTTTAACTATATGATTATTCATTTGATTATTTGTATAATTGCATCAAATTATATAAATATTATAATTTTTTAATATATCTTATTGACACTTTGCGTATTTGTGTATTTCACATCGATTTGCGCCGGCTTGTGACACGTGCTGCATTGCCATCATCGGGGGATTTTGTTTGCTTTCGCCAACGTTTGTATTAAAACAACAACTACTGCATTACACATTATATATTATGTATTCTATCAAATATATAATTTTATATTTATTTTTTATTATATATATATATATATATATATATATATATATATAATAAAAAATAAATATAAAAATCGCCTGAACCATTGGATCATCTGAAAGTCAATGTCGCTCTGGGTATATGATTTGCTGTGAATTTTTCAAACCAGTTTTTTCTCGAAATTGGCCAAAAAGCGCATCCAGTACATATATTATATTATATATTATAATAATAGATAATAATAATATTATAATTATAACTAAAAACTTGTACAAAATTTCTAAATGTCGCGTACATATTTTATATAGGAATTACTAATGCACACATTTTTTCTACATTTCTTTTCGCAAAAGCTCGCTTATTTGTATATCTTTAGATCAATCATTCTTTCTGCAAGGAGAATTTGCTAAATTAAATGAGAAAAATAATTATCAGCTCAGATTTCCTGCAGCGGTTGATAATAGTGCAGTTACAAGAGTGGCCGACAGATGGATGCCTAAGGAAATTGTCCTCATGTGTCATTTTGGGGGGGGGGGGGGCCATCTGACTGTTTGGGGACCAGTTATTTCCACTGAAAAATACTCAAAAATCCACTTTCCACACATTTTGCCCAGATGCAAGATGGCGCCACAGACGTCCTCAATTTTCAATTTTTTTGGAGATCAGTGCGTGATTTTCTACCATCTGGATGTTTAAGGATCAGTTATTATCTCTGAAAAAACCCTCGAAAATACACTTGCCAGACGTTTTGTCCGATATCAAGATGACCCCTAATAGCACGGAACGTTCCAGGAACGTTCCCGGAACGTGTAAAATGTCCGCCGCTTGGGAACGTTCCAGGAACGTTCCAAACATAAATTAACGTTATTGTTATTCTTATCAATAAATATCGCGTAAACCGTAAGTGATGGGTCAAAATCGATGTCAGTTTATGATAGGGATATCATATTATAGTGTCGTATATGCGGTACTCAAAACTCAAAAATGATATCCATTCTCATCTATCTCTTACGGTTTACGAGATAATTGTTGTTAAAAATAACAATAATGGAAGGTTCCCCTCAGGTCCCAGTGGTCCGTTCCTGGAACGTTCCGAAGGGGCGGACATTTTACACGTTCCGCTGGAACGTTCCGAAGGTGCCCGCGGAACGTTCCCGGTACGTTCCGTGCTAATAGGGACGCCACAGACGTCCTCAATTTTCAATTTTTTGGGAGATCAGTGCGTGATTTTCTACCATCTGGATGTTTGAGGACCAGTTATTATCTCTGAAAACCTCTCGAAAATACACTTGCCAGACGTTTTGCCCGATTTAAAAATGACGCTACAGTTTTCTGAAATTGTCCATTTGGGGAGGGAGAGGGGGCTACATGATTTTATACCATCCGGATATTTAAGGACAAGTTCTTTTGAATGAAAAATAGTCAAAAATCCACTTTCCAGACATTTTGCCCAGTTGCAAGATGGCGCTACAGACGTCCTCAATTGTCAAATTTGGGGAAGGAGTGCATGATTTTTTACTTTCTGGTTGCTTGAGTACCAGTTTTTTTCACTGAAAACCCCTAGAAAATACACTTGGCTAGACATTTTGTCCGGTTGCAAGATTACGCTAAAGTCATGTAACATGGTCAATTATTTTGGAAATAGGTGTAACATTTTCTACTAGGTGCTTTTTTGTGGAGTGCTTATTTTGACTGAAAAACACTATAAAATTCACTTCATAGACGTTTTGCTCGGTTGCAAGATGGAGCTACGGTCGTCCAAAGTTTTTGATTTTTTTTGCATCATAGGACGCCCACCAGAGCAGTTCATTTTACCAAAATTTGAAAAAGAATTGAACACAAAAATATAATTGCTCGATTTTTGCCAAATTTCCGATCTTTTCAGGCCCTAATCGGGTGCTGGCTAGCCAGGCATGACGAAAAATATTCTAAGTATCAAACCCAAATCTTTTTTTTCATATTTCCAAAAAAGGCAGGATGCTTAAAAGTACAAAAAATTAAAAATTAACAGTAAAAAAATGAATTTTTTTACTCATCATCAGGTCAGTCTTTTTGGGCCCTAATCTAGTGCTGGCTAGCCTTTCAGGACCAAAAGTTTATTTAACTTTAGAATGCGAATATTTTTGTTCACATTTCCAAAAATAGTCAGGGCGTTGAAAAGTATAAAATATGAAAAATTTACATTAAAAACAAGGATTTTTTCTTATCATCTAGACATTCTAGACAGTCATTGAAATCATTTTTAACGTCAACCATCTAAAATAGATTTTCACAAGACATACTGTCTAGCGCTAGATTAGCTCGTCCAGACTAGCGTTTGACTATACAAAAACGTTTCACTTCTACTCAACATCATAATACACCGTCTTGAAAGCGCCACACTAGAAGTCAGGACGATCTATCCTGGCCCTGAATAGTTCCCCGATAATTTTCTACATGGGATCCGGATATGAAAATGCTTCATCATGTTAAGTTTTTGAGTGAGAGGGTGGTAAAACCCGTTAACCTAGTAGTCTAGTACTTTAAAAAAGTCTTAAATTTTTTCAGAATGGTCAAAAACGCCTTCTATGTGATATTTAACACACTCGTTCTCTGGTAAGTGTATTTTCGAGTGTTTTCCGTGAAAATAACTGGTCCTCAAACAGCCAGACGGTAAAAAATTATGCCCTCCCAATTTACAGATTTGGACGACTGTATGGCCATCTTGCAACCAGTCAAAACGTCTGGCAAGTGTATTTAAGTGTGTTTTTCAGTGGAAATAACTGGTCCTAAAGCAGCCACGGTAAAAAGGCATGCACCCCCACCCCAAATTCACAATTTTGGACGACTGTGCCGCCATCTTGCAACTAGTCAAAACGTCTGGTAAGTTGATTTTCGAGTGTTTTCCAGTGAAAATAACTGCTAGTACTCAAATAGCCAGACGGTAGAAAATCGTGGGAAAGCAATTTATTTTTTACAATTACAATTGCAAAAATAAATATTCTGCAACCGGAGAGTAGCACGTCCTTAAGCACAGACAACTCCCGATATAAGAACGGTTTCGTCGATAGCTTGCAAGTAGCTTTGATCCTCGATCGGGGGAATCCAAACGTAAACAGTCAGCGACGTGGAACCTATTAGGCACCAGACGCGCGTTGGTCACCGTTCACTGCCCCTTTGACGCTACGCTGCTGGTTGGTTGAGCAACCGTCTCTCGAATCCACGGACTCCTCCAGGCTCCTCTCTCGAACTGCGGGGCCAGAAATTCTAGTGATTCGTTAACCGAGGGCCCTTTTATCGGGAGTTGAGTGTATTACATGAAAACTAGATTATAGATTAATAGATGTATTCTGATGACGTATTAAATGAACCGCAAAGTGCTTTGCGTATCTTTTTCTCTTGTATTTTTCAACTTCCTCATTTTTAAACAGTATTTTTTGCAATAAATATTAGTAATAGATAATATTTATTAACAGAATCAAACACATCTGTCTCTTACGAATATAATGAGAAGAAAAACTAATTTTTCATAAAAATGTCACTTATGCATCTTTTCAGTTTGGATGGTAGTTTAGACGCCTTCACTAGTAGAATGAATTTATTATTTAATAAGATTAAATTTCCCCATAATAAGATTCAGGCATCAGAAGATAAAACAGGGATTACTCCCTTTGGGTAGTCGCCCTATAGTAGCAAGGAATTTTCAATTTATGAAACAATAAAAAACTCTATGATTTTTTTTCAGAAACCAGTTCTATAGAAAAAGAAGAAAAAGCTTTTCGAAATCTCGGAAAGAAATATTAAAATATCTGGCTAGGGAAATATATATACCTATATTTTTATAACTATTCTTTGAAAATGCGTAAGAAAAAAATTGTCAACTTTTGTGAGCACACAAAAATGGTTAAAATAGAATAAACATTAATATAATATTAAAAGGCAAACATTTTAGGGGAAGTTTCATCCCCTATTATTCTATATTATAGTCATGGCGATACAAAATTAGAGACGGACCCCTCACAAGTAGAACAAAAAATTCCGTGCAAAATTTGTGAACCTCGCAATGCAAGGTTGTGAATATGGCATTGAGAGGTTAGGGCGAGGTTCGTTCAGCCATGAAAATGTCCTGTTGGCTGACAATATTATCAACGAATTTTGAGGGAAATTTCATCTTGCAATCTTCAATCACAATATTCAGGAAACATTTGAAAAAGGTACCTGGAAAGTGTTAATTTTTATTTGTTTGTTTATGCATACGGAAAACAGTAAGTTTGTGGTACATCAGTGGTGAATTAAGACAATTTGCCCTTATAAACCTCGTCATTTCAGTAGCGATAAAAAGACATGTCAGATCCCAAGACTTTAAAAATGAATATCTATTAATTAAATTACCTGTCAGATTTCCTATAAATTTTAAACGGTTTTTTCAACAAAATTCACAGACCGTGATAAAAATACGTCACACTGCACCATAAACCACTAACTTATTATCATGAACGACCTAGCCTAACCAACAGAAAGAAACGCCAAGTTGAAGTTTATTCCAACCACGTGATCACGCGGGAACATTGCAAACTTCCTTTAATATAATAATAGTCAAATTAACTTTAAATCATTTGAAAAGTTGTAAAAGTAATTTCAACACATTATTTTCAAATGTTTAATTTGTAAAAATTAGTTTATTAAATTAGTCTGTCAACATCATTAAATTAAAAATACTTATAACATTTAAATTTATATTTCAGATGATTTTCATATTTTTTGCTTTAGTAAATTATTGAAACTAATTATTTCTACAATAATAATAATAATTTATATTATTGTTATCAAAAAATGGGCTTATAATAACATCATATGTATAAATAGATGCCTATCACAAAATGCGAGGCATATGCCTCGCACATACGTGCCTCTCCCATTGTGCGACGCATAAGCCTCGCACGTACGTGCCTCTCAGAAAATGCGACGCATATGCACCAAACCCTACACGCACCGCGTGCCTCGCATGCCGTGAGGGTAACGTGCCTCGCACGACTTTTATCTGGGATATGCCGTTTATTGGTTATCATATAATATTATGGATAACAAATTATGATTAAACATATTCATTTGAAATTTCAGAACCATTATCTATGATTTAAGAGTTATGATTGTTCAGATTTAATTTATAATTTTTTTACGGCGGGTTTGTTGAATGGAAAAATCATGTATTATTTCATCACAATCTAGTGAGCGAAGAATCGCCTCTATAGTTAACAATGCCAGAGAATTCAAGCGAGCCTTTCACCACTGCAGTTTGTGACAGCCATGCAGAGAAACATTCTATATGCAATATCTAGAATGAAGATCATTTTCTTTGAAAAATTCGAATGTTCCCATCGGTGTAAGCTGTTTCGAATTTTGATGATCAGAATCAAGATAAGCTTTAAAAAGAATGAGTTCATTGTCGATTGTACTTTCCAAAACTTGCTCGAATGCCTCTTGTAAGATTTTTGTTTTTTCATGGGTAATTGTATTATGTAAATTTTCGAATTCTATAAAAAAAGAAAATTTTTCATTAATTTTTTCATACTTTTGGCATCTTTTTGTAAATCAAACAATAAATTGTCAATAATATCGTTGTATGTGTTAACTCTGAAATGATCGCTGTCAAGCAATGTGACTTCTCCAATTTTTGTTTCATCATTGTAGATGTTTCTACATTTCACTCTACATACAAGAGTCTTATATTCTTGGTTGATTGAAAATTCGAATGCTTTTTTCATAATAGTCGTAATCTTCACGTGCGTTGCTAAAAATTTTGATAAGACTTTTATACAACTTCACAACTTCACTAATGATGGCTTGCGTACTTTGTAATTTTTTACTAACAGAATTGAATTTTGAAAGTAAAAAACCCCACAAAAATTGCATGAAAGCTGTCTCTAGTAAATCAAATCGATCTCTAATTCTTTTAGCTTCACTTCGTGTCACAAATTTTTGTGAAGCATCGTTTTCTAGGAGTTATATAGGCGCATAAATGAGGGTAAGAAGGTTATCGGTAGATCAGGGTCCATTCTCAGAAATAAAAACATATCAAAAAAGCTAAAATGGCCATACATAATTCTATATTTGTACCTACTGTACTATACGGTAGCGAGACATGGGCATGTCAAGAAAAGGACAAGAGTAAAATTAACGCGATTGGCATGAAACCTCTGCGCACAATATGCGGAAAATATTCGGACATGTTAAAAGAATGAAAGATGAACGACTCACCAAACACGTGTATAAAGGTAAAGTGAATGGCAGAATGCCCAGAGGTAGACCGCCGAAAGAATGGTTAGAATCTGTGAATGAGACATTAATCCGAAGAGACATAAGAAGCCATAGAAACACGAGAGCTTGCATGAGACAATGCATGGACGTGAAGGAAGCTAGAGTAGTATGCCAGGACAGAAAAGTGTGGCGACAAATAGTTCGTAAACAGAGTGACAATAGAGTGAATGACGCCTGAAACAAAAACAAAGACCTTGGATACTAATGGGCCCAAGTGGGGAACCACACATAACAATTTGGTGAGGCTCTTCAATTGGGGTAATCGCTAGAGAGATTGATCAGCAACCTGGGTCGGCGCAGTGCTGCGGAACGAACGTGTGATTTAAATAAATAACACGAGAATTCTAGATCAATCTAAAATATCTGTACCTTACACCTATATACCTATCTACCTTATACCTATATACCCATCTACACACTATTATTTTCCAACCGAGCAAATCACGCCTACCCCGAAAGGGAAATGGCTTTATGGTATAATAGTAATAATAAATGTACAAAGCCTGAAGTATCTCAGTGTATTACTTATCGAGAGTACGAACGGCGCCATCACGAGCTGACCAACGTGTTACTGACAGGGATTTTAGAGCAGTCGGCTTAGATTTTTTGCAGCACAATCGAAGAACATTTTAACGACTCGTAGATTCTGTGAAAAAGATATAATAACTCAGAAGATCATAAAAAATGCAACAGCTTTTGAACAACTTTCACCTGCATGGGTACTAGAGTGGTCCAAAAAAAGCGACTATTTAAATGTTCATGGGCGACTGGAAATTCGTATAGCATAGGCAAAATCAGAATATGCCTATTTTTTTGTTTTGTTGTAGAGTCATTTTTCAGCTCGCTAAAATGTTTAAAAAAATTTTTTTAAAGTAATGTAAAAGTGATAAAACTGTGAGTCCACTCTAAGGATTCACCTGCTTGGCGACTGGAGGCTTTTTCTCACTCCGTTCAAATGTCTACCTAGAGACTTACGCCCTAAAAGTTTATTACTGGAAACTTGAAGTGTCATTGTTAGCAGCTTACTCCGGCTGCGTGACCCTACCCCTAAAAACCCTTAACCCTAAACTCTGAAAAACTTCTGTTGGTCGAAGAGAGGCATCAATATTAATTTGCATAAGTGTGTCTCCTTCGCACTCATAGTCGAAATGGATATTATAAAAGTTGAAAATAAAATGCTTTGTGATGTTAATTTGGAGATATTGTTATGACCGAAAATTCTGCACTTATTCAAAATAGTCAGTTTATTGGTTCATTGTTAAATATCGGAATTAATTAGTCTTGAGAAATATTTAATAAATGAAAGTAAACATTTAATTTCTGCAAATAGTATTTTTTATTGAATAAAGTTTTCAAGAAAATATTCAATATGACAATAACAATTCTTTTGTGGATAAAACAAAAACTCCTACAAGTCTTCTTTTAGACTTTTTTACGTATCTCGTGTCTTTTGGAGTAATATTGGACTTTTTAATTTGTGCATATCAATTTCCATAAATAAATTAAAAACGATGAGTTCTGTCAAAAAATGGCTCAAAGAAATTCTATAGGAATTTTTTAAAGCTGAAATTCTTCCAAAAACCTTTCCCCATATTTTGCGTCGTTTAGCCCAAAATTTAAATTTTGGATTTTTTTCATAGTTTTTTCGATAAATCCAACCTTAAAATTAGAATTTTTTACTTATTAATTTTCGATGCATAACACTAAAATTATGAGTTCTATCAAAAAGTGTTTTGAAGAAAAATGGTAGATATTTAAAAAAAACTTCAATTCTCCTCTTAAAATTTTTTCACGTAATGATAAGAATGTGAAAAGAAGGGAAGGTTTCGAGCAATATGGGACATTCAAGAAATTATTGTTTGGCGCACATCGAGACAATTAATTACGAAAGGATAATCATCTACAGATTTTTTTAACGATGCCTTATCACTATCGGGTACATGATGTCGATGAGAATTCACATTTGGGATAAAACATTCCAATTGCTCTTCATTTGCAGTTATGTGAGAGTTGTATTCGGAAATTAACGCTACTCCGCGTTCTGCATTGTCGTTAGTGACTGGTAATCCGCAAATTGCATGTAAAGCAAATTTGTAATCCTCTTTGGAATTCCAGGTCTCTGGATCGAAGTTCAAAAAATCAGATGAAATATTTCTATACTTCTTGTAGTCACAAGCTTGTCGATAGTTAAAGCCTTAATTTCATTTTTTTCTTCTTTAGATTAAGTTCTAAGCGCTTTGATTTTCTGGGAGGAAAAGTCCCTAAGGGGCTGAGGCGCATTTTAGAATAGCTAAATAAATTGAAGCAGTTGATTTAATTTTGTACATATAATTGATTAATCAATTTTAATAAAGCAACTGGTTTTTAAGCACTTTTAAACAATTTAAATACAAATATTTTCTGTTAAGCCATGTAATTTTGAGTTGAAATTAATCGAATAAATTATATTGAATCAATTATCCAATATCGGAATTTATAGAATTTCAAAAGTTATGAGGTATTTATGATTTTATGGTGTGTTCGTGCCTTTGCCCGGTTTACCGAGTTCTGTCACTCCCTTTAGGGTCAATTTGTATTTCGAATTTCCAATAGAATAGGTTTTACTTAACCGTTTATTACACTCGCCATAAACGCTTCACCTGTATAGCCTACGGGTGAACCTATAGTTGAATGATCAGTTTTTACCCATTTTTCAAACCCCTTTGTTTAATATAAAGCTTTGACCATTTCAGTTGTTCTTTTCCAAATTTATTCTGAGAGGTTTAAAGTATACTCTGTAAAAATTTCACTCCAGACAAACTTCCCAGCTAACACAGTTACTAGTCCGAATAGTCACATAATTGTAACAAGATTAAAAAAACCAGTCACTGGTGACTTCCATGCTGGTCACCCAGTGACAATATATTTCCCACTCAAAGTAGTAACAAATTACAAGCGAAGCAGGTAACATTATCCCGCCATTGTAATCACATGCTTGTAACAAAGTGATGTTTGGAAACGCAACGTGCAATGACAGCTTAACCTCAAAATATACATCGTTTCGGAATTATAATTATGAATATTTTTGCAAAAATGTTGGAAAGGAACATAATTAAACGATAAATAAGTTCCAGAAAAGGGAGATAATATGTGAACAAAGCTTTTATAAAAAAACAGATATTTATCAGCTGAACCCTTACGAAAAAGAAATTACATTATAGAGGTTAGACCCAAAATGTATATGTATAAATGAAGATCGCTGCCGGCTGTTACCGCCATGTTACTAGTCTGACAGGGAACGGTTGCAAACAAGCCTCCCTAGTAAACTACGGCGATTATGCCGTTACCTGCTAGGAGACTGAGATACAAGTAACAATTCCTCTGATAACATGTGATCATTCAGGAACCTTTCAGGATGGTAACAGGTTAGCTGGGTTCACCAGAGCGTGCCAAGCGCTCACCAAAGTCTGCAAATATTGAAACATACAATTGTTACATATTATTTCTGAAATACGAAAAGTTGACCAAATCCATTTTGAAATGTCGGAGAACAAATAACTCCAACATTGATTAAATTGGTTCATGACTTCTTATGAAAAATTGAACTTGAAAACAAAGTTGTATTTTTACATGTTAAACTCCATAAGAGGATCAATTACGTTTAGCGAGCTGAAAAATGACTCTACAACAAAACAAAAAAATAGGCATATTCTGATTTTGCCTAGGCTATACGAATTTCCAGTCATCCATGAACATTTAAATAGTCGCTTTTTTTGGACCACTCTAATGGGTACCAACTAAATTTAGAGAATGTTCAGCACAAGGAACGTAGTCAGCATATTTATTACGATTCTTGATCAGCTGTTGAAGCCCTGCATATATCCCTGACATATTTGGTGCTGTATCATATGACTGACCTAGAAAATCCTCAATTTTAGTCCTAAAATAACTAAGAGATGTTGTTTTGTCGACCAGGATGAAGTAATTTGAGAAGAAAATGGAAATTTTGCAGATTACTGGTCCAAAATCAATTTATTATGTCAGTCTGAGAGATCCCTCAGTACAAAAGCATAACGTTTCGGCAACGCATCGGTTGTCCTTTTCAAATATAAAAGATGGGTATTTTGAGCCTATATATATGTTGTTTGAGTAAAAAGAGGTAAGTAACAGAAGACAACTTCTATTACTTAGGCTTACTATCTCACTCTGCCTGTGAGACGGCACAGAAATGATTTGGATCACAACAAACACATTTTTAATTATTTACTCACAATCCTGCTTCCGTCTCACAGGCGGAGTCAAGTATAATCAATCTCCTTATATTGTACACAACATTTTGTTAAAATTTACGACTTCATATATCTTCGGTAATAATGCAAAACTGCAATGAATTATTTTAACATAACCTCTTTTTACTCAAACAACTTATGCTTTTGCACTGAGGGATCTCTTAGACTGACATAATAAATTGATTTTGGACCAGTAATCTGCAAAATTTCCATCTCTTTCTCAAATTCAAGTCCTAAAGTTCCCAAAGTTGAAATTACAGCAGTATCCATATCCAGCAGTATCCATATCAAAATAATCATCTGGAATCAACGTTCGAAATTTTGCCGCCCCTATAAAGTTGCCGCCCTAGGGCAGCTGCCTACGTTGCATGCTCGGTAGATCTAGAGTCTTGAGTCGGGTAAATTACCTTGGTAACGTACGATAAGATTGGTAAGTTACCGGGTAACTGACTCGACGTTCGTTCTCGGCGAAAATTTATGAGAATTTTTTTTTCTCCTTTCTAACTTCCGTGAAGCGCACTTCTGACCATGACAACTTTCCTTTGATTATCCATTTGCTTTTCCAATCATTTTTTTCCAATACTTTTTATTTAGTGCACCAAAGACAAATTTAAAAGAAAGATAGAAACTGGTAGTATTGTATTCAGCTGTTTCTTTAAAAGCGTAGAGGTGCTAGGAACACCTTATGTTCAGTTTAAAAATATCACATTATTTAGTTTAAATAAAAAACTACTGAATGTTACACATGTGAACAGTTTTTGAAATAAATAAGTATTACTTATTTTATTTTATTATTTTAATTATTTATATTTATTCAAATGTAATCATTTTATTGTTTGAAGTTTTTGCAGTATTGCAAGACAATTATACGGAGTGTTTTGAAAATTTTCTTTTAATGCTCACAAAGTTTCCTATATTTTAAATATTCCTAAATGGGCGCTGTTTATAATTTATTCTATATTCTATTCTATGGCCAACAGCCATACCACGCTGAAAAAACCAGTTCTCGTCAGATCACTGAAGTTAAGCAGCGTTGGGCGCGGTTAGCACTTGGATGGGTGACCATTCGAGAAAACTGAGTGCTGTTGGCACATCGTGGGTGTGGTGAGCCCACACTTGTAGTTATTTACTACAAGTTATCAACCTAGAAACACTACCCGAATCGGGTAGTGTCACGCCTACCCTGAAAGGGAAATGGCTTAATGGTATACTACTATAAGCGCCAAATTATCTAATTACTGAATTTTGTAGACGTTAAATGGTTACCAACCACTGTGAATAAATTTTCAAGATTTTATAGTTAATTTTCGATCATTTGGCATATTTTTTGTAATAATAAATATTTAAAAAATATACCAAATGATCGAAAATTAACTATAACATCGTAAACATTATCTAATTACTTTTAAAAATAACAAAAGAGCATTATAATTAAATATTCTCATAAATTCTCGAAGCTTCAGTAACATACTGGTATGTTACCGGTAATATTACCCGATTGTAAATTACCGAGAATTTAAAAACTCTTGGTAGATTCGTCACTGTGCTACATAATTAAATATGCCAAAAGGTAATCTAGAGGGATCGAAAAAACTACTGCGTAGCTATAGGTGCGATAGAATACTACTGCGAATTGAATTGAGTTATACAAATTTTCCAAACTCTCCTGATCCACACCATGCAATATTGTCAGACAAGCGGACATTTTCTTGGTTGAACGAACGTTGCCCTATCCTCTCAATGCTGCGGTATTCCCAACCTTGCATTGCGAATTTCAGAAAATCTTCACGGAATTTTTTGTGCCATCTGGGCTGAGAATCTTCGCTTATAAGATAGAAAATAAATAATCAACCAAAATACATAAATATTGTTAAGTTAAATTTGAAAATATCATCCCCGCTTAACTTCACGCACTTTATATTTTTTCGCAGGATATACAACTATTTGTCATATAATATACTCTGAACAATATGCGCAATCACAACCCTATAAATATATAAGTAAGTAGAGCAGGAGCTAAAACTGCTTCTAGTTGCAAATGCCTGTTACTGACATTTATCGACATCTAGAGCATTCGAGGGTTCATGTCCATTTTGAATAGAAACGCTGATAAATTTATCACTGACATGAACCCTTAAATGCTCCCTATCTCGGTAACAGAAATGTCTAAATAAATATTTTGTCCATCTACTTCAGTAGAAAAAATAACTGGTGCTCTTAAATCTGTAAAAATATATAGAAAGGGTTATCTTCAAAAATTGACGCTGAAAATGAGTGGAGGCGTATTGTTATATTGCAGGGAAGAAGAAGTCACCACTAACTCTAGCAGGGAAACCGTCCTATCTGACGTCAACATTAGCAACCATACCCAAGCTATCGATAAATCGTAACTTAGTTAGCAATTTTATCTGCGAAAAATTTATCCTAAGCATTTCGTCGCATAAACTAATACAAATTAATATCGAATCAGTTCCGAATATTACCGCACATATATATATATATATATATATATATATATATATGTATGTATGTATGTATGTATGTATGTAAATAGGAGAAAATAAGTTGTCGGATTTTATATTCAACCATCTATTCATAGTCATATGAATAGTTGAATATCAACAGCTGATGTGACTTAAACTACTCTAGCTATCTTTCTCTCATACACGTTCAAGGAAAAACTCGGCTCAATTCCGTAAAGGTTTTGTTGAAAAAAAAAAAAACGATATTTTGTCGCTGCAGTAGGAAGAAGAAATTAAGTATAAATCATTCTTGAACAATAAAAAATCTAACTATTAAGTATTTTATTTTCTTCTCAAGAAAGCGTTTAATCAATTAAGTAATGATTTTCCTTAAGTGTATTATGTACAATCAAACAGGATAAAAATCTCGCCTGGAAGTTTTTTCTGACCGACCAATTTTTTTTCTAAAGGATGATAAATATTTCTAAAATGTAAGTATAATAAGGGAAAAAATGGTCGGGTCTTGGAATTTTTAGACAACGAGATATTTCTCTGATTCTATATTTCAGTTTAAAACGAAGTATATTAATAAAATAATTACTATACACTTAGCAATATACAGTATGTCTACGGGTGCATGCATGCATGCATGCCTGAGCGTGTGTGAATATTGAATATTTCGGCATTACCGTAACACTTTACGTTGTGGGATAAATATTTTTATTTTTTTGTACTTAAGACGCACTTCAGTATGTTTTCTTCATTGTTCGTAAAAAGTGTACTATACTTTCTGCCATATGTGAGTTAGGCCTGCATATGTAATCAATATAAATTAATTAATTATATGACGGGCAAATTATTTCATTCTCAGTTACATATAAAGATTTATATAATAGTAAATCGTGCTGAAAGTAAATTTTTCTTTAATACTATAGGGGAGGTGGTACGTACTGGATACCAGAATAGACTGCAGGGAAATGGGTACTTTTTGATAGTAGGATTGGGATTAATAAACTTAAATAATTTTGTACAAAAATTAGTTTGAATAATACTTCTTTCCGAAAATTATTATAGCCCATTAATATCTCCCATTATTAGGCCAACAGCCATACCACGCTGAAAAAACCAGTTCTCGTCAGATCACTGAAGTTAAGCAGCGTTGGGCGCGGTTAGCACTTGGACGGGTGACCGTTCGAGGAAACTGAGTGCTGTTGGCACATCGTGGGTGTGGTGAACCCACACTTGTAGTTATTTACTACAAGTTATCAACCTAGAAACACTACCCGAATCGGGTAGTGTCACGCCTACCCCGAAAGGGAAATGGCTTAATGGTATACATTAGAAAATACACATTATCCAGTATGCACTGGAATCCAGTACGTACCACTCTCCTCTACTTTTCAACAGTTAATTTCCATGTTGTGAAAGCCAGACCTTTATTTTTGAATTCATTTAAATGTTTTGTTTTCGAAGAAGAAAATTAACCATGTCTTTCGTGAATGTAAAATAATAATAATTTTTTTCCTTTTGACATTTTTATACGAAGAATACCGCTCCGCTTGTAGCTTTCGAAATAAATCTCACAAGTAGATTTTGATAAGGTACCAATGTAAATAGCGTTCCAAACCAGGTTTAATGAATGATATATAATATAATAACGTATTTTTACGAAATACATTCATAAATCGGTAAAAAACTGTTAAATAGCTTTAAACTGATTGTCAGTGCCGGTATAAGTTTTAAAAAACATCAATAATAATATGCCGAAATGTTGCTGTACAATTAATAAGTCTTTCAAAAGAGGATATAAATATATATATATGCTCCTTGAAAAAAGTATTTAAATTCCATAAAATCACTTTTGGATACTGTGTGAAATGTGCATGAATTATTTTGCATCAAGTATTTTGTAAAATTTCAATAATATGTATATTTTTTTCCGTAACGTATGAGAAATGATATTTCCGAGGGGTTGACCACTCGCTTTTTAAGAATGTCGAAGATTTCAAAGATTTTAAGGAATTTAATATAGGATTTCAAAGATTTTAAGGAATTAAAAAAAATGCATAAAACAAGAATTCAAGAAATTTTAAGAGATCTCTTATGTATTATTTCAAAGGTATTAAAATAATTTCAAGAGATTCCAAAAGAATGAAAAAGTTTGATCAAAGATTTCACGGAAATCAAGGAATTTTAAAAGATTTCAACGAATTTATGAAATCTCAAGAAATTTCAGATTTCATTTTTATGGGGATTTTAAAAGATTTTAAGGGATTTCAAAAGAATACATATAATTCAAAATATTTAAAGTACGGAAGCGTCTACGTGTACCGAAATGTTGATACAAATATGGGTGTATCTACACAAAAATCCGGCTATACGTACCGAAATATCGGTACAAATAGCCCCTTTTCCAGCTCCTCCTATTCGTACCGAAAAAAACCGGCTATTTGTACCGAATTTTCGGTACACGTAGCCACGGCCTTAAAGTTACTGAAGATTTTATTGGATGTCATATAAAATGTAATTTCATATAAAATGAAAATTACTCAAAATTGGCAAAGATTTTATAAGGAATTTCAAACAATTTAATTAGATTTAAATATATTAAAGTGATTTAATGGGATTTCAAGAGTATTCTTATTATTTTGACCATATTCAAAGAATGTAAACGGATTTTAAATGAGTACAAAATAATTCAAGAGATTCCAAAATATTTTATGGGATTCGAAGAACTTTCATAAAAGATTTTAGAGAAATCCAGGGATTTCAGTGGATTTGAAAAGATTTAAAGACATTTTCAAGCATTTTAAAAATGTAAAGGGATCTCGAAGTATTTAACGAGATTTGGAAGCTTTAAAAGGGAATTTTTAAACAATACAATATAATACAAAATATTTCAATGAATTTTAGAAGGTTTTAAGGAATTTCAAAGCATTTAATTGAATTTAAAAGACTGTTATAGAGGTTTCATGGGATTCGAAGAGATTCCATTAAACATCAAGGAATTTCAAAATATTTCAAAGGCTTTGATAAAATTTAAGAGGACTATAAATATTTCAAAAGGAACCTAAAAACAATGCAATACTTATAATTAACAATATTTTAAAGCACTTTGACAGATTTTAAAGGATTTCGAAGGATTTTAAATTACTTCAACGATTTCAAAGGACTTCATTGGATGCAAAGAAGTTTAGAGGGATTTTGAAATCTTTAAAAATAGCACAAAATAATTTAAAAGGTGTTAAAGGATTTTATGGAATTTTAAGAATTTTAAAATATTTAATTCGAAAGATTATAATATTTAATCTTTCAAGAGTGGTGAACCCTTTAGTTACTTCTGAAAGTAGTTTGTGTGTAACTTTTCAATTTGTTTGAATAAATTATGTAAATAACAACTAGATACACATTTGAAAATATACATTAAAAAATGTGTAAATTATGTAAGTTTAAAAATAATGTATTAAAATTATGTATGACATTGTGTTTGAGTCTCAAAAAATGTATAAATTTTTCTAACTAGAAAGACTTAAAACAGTAAAAGATCGATTTTCTCGTTACTTTGAGGCAGTAAATTTGAAATAAAATTGCTCACAACACATGGATTTAGAAACGCGAAAACTTTCTTGCGGCATTTGTGAAATGATTTCTTAAATTAATTTTTATGAGCTAGTTTTATGAGCTAGTTCCGGCACTGGCGATTGTAAAGCTATAAACACAATGTCGTCAATTAAATGCATAAGATTTCCACTTCACTAAAAGCCCCGATTTCAAATGATGCGATTAGTGAAGCCCACTGAACTAAAATCAAATTCCACTGAAGATATTAGAGAGAGCTAACGATCCTGTCGGCCAGTTTGTCCTAGAATTACGCTTGTTATATACTCGAGCTCCATTCATGGTTGCTATGGGAATCATGAATTTATTGTCAGCCATACTGTCCAATAAAATACATTTCAATGAATTATCTAAACAAATGCAAGCCTTATGAGGATTCACTCTTTACCTCGTTTGAAGCTCTCTGCACCGCACCGCACCGATGCGATGCGATGATGCAGAGTTAATATTCCTTTTTGTGACTTTAGAGTTTAGTTCAATGGCCAGAACACAAACTAACTTACTCTGGACGGTGATCGTGGAATTGATGTAGGTATTAGGTAATGTTTCTTATGCATTAAACTAAAAGTTACTTCACATGTAGATTAGTCAAATGTTCCCAAATAAGATCTAGAAACTGTGAAATGCAATATTCCGCACGAGATATTCCACGTCAAATTAACACGATATTTGTCCGAAGGGTGCAAAAATATTTTTTTGTTATTTTCTACAACTCAAATGAAAAAATACATTTTGTGGAAAAATCACCAAATTCTCTATCGAATTTTATACTATTTTGATAATGATACAAAAAAGTATTTTCTTTTCATAAAAATGGATTAACTTCCCAAAATTGGTAAGAAGTTACTAATTATAAATTGGTTAAGAAAGTTAAGAAGTTCAAACCGGCTCGACCCGAATCAAAGTTGCAGGCTATTTGCACACCCCTAACCCCTAACATTTAATTCTAGAAGATTAAATTTAGCATAAAATTGAACAAAACGAAATTTCGCGATGTCGGTAACTAGGTCGGTGAGGGAATTAGCGTTTCAAATGCGCGCAGCCGGCTTATCTACTAAAAATTAAATATGTACAATTGTACATGCACGAAACCTCGAATGATCTAGGTCAGGGGTCTCCAAACGTAGATCCTGTATCTACTTGGGATCCCAGGCCAGTAGGTCGGATCTACTCCGCTCTGACCCAGAACTGTCAAAATCCTTTACCTGATTCGAGCCGCTTGGAACCCTTTAAAAAAAAGGGTCCTCCATGTTCAAATTTCAGAACTGAGCCCTTCCAACAGGGATTTTTTTCCGAAAGGTCATAAATTTTCTCTCAGTTTCCCTTCGAAAAAAAGGTAGATCTTGAAAAAGGTCGTGCGATCCTGGGTCACGCTGCACCTGTGGATTGTGGAGACCCCTGATCTAGGTGTCGATAAGAGAGGAATCTTGAGTAATTAACGTATTTTTCGGATATAATAAGGTGAAAAATAAATTTTGAAGAACCTGCTGATTTTCTTTTTGATTTATTATATCTGTTGGATTAATGAAAATAAAAGAAACTTTACAGAAATAATATATTAATTGATTGAATCACCCGTGTTTAATTGCGTGGAATATCTTGCAAATTCTAACTCAAAAAATGTAAATAACTGACTGAAATTATAGAGCTGCTCAACATCATTTATGTGTACACGGAGAAAAAGGTCTAGTTGGGCCAACTAGATGAATCTAGTTACGCGCATCTAGTAAATTTAAGACAGAAGTTTCGTTACTTGTACTCAATGTCTTGTAAGTAGTCTAGTAGATCTTACCGATACGTCGTGTTGCGGTAAATGGTGTCCATAACGAGATATCTAGTACAGTGGTCGGCAAACTACTGCCGCGCGGCAGCCTTAGCTTAGCCTTAGCTGCCGCGCCCGCGCCATGGCGGGTCGAGTCAAAATCTCGTGGCAGTACCTGCCGCCGCCATAAAGGTCCAACCCGCCACGGATGCTTCTTTTGTTAAGCGGTTCGAGTAGCGGGGATTGAAATTCAAAACTAAAAATTCTTAAATTTCAAAATTAGCAATTTGAAAATTTGAAATTCGAAATCTGTGGATTTTTGCGATCAAAAAGAATCTAAGAAACGTCTCAAACCCCAAAAAGTCAATGAACAATAACACTTTTTTTGAAAAACACAGTTTTTCATATAGGAATACGAAAAAAACATTTTTAGTTAAAAAATGAGGAATTTGAAACAACAAAATTTAAAATTTGTTATTTTTACGACTACATGACAATGTACAATCTTTTCTTAAGAGAATAAAAATCAATTAATGATAAATACCTAATTTTGGAATTTAATTTTCATTGTAAGAACATTTTTAATTTACAAACTTGAGTGTCCAATGGCATTTTATTGAGTAATTTTAATATTCGATACTTTTGTATGGAAAATATAAAATATTTCTCATACTTTTCGTATGAGAATGTGAAGACAAGATTTTCAGTTTTAAAATTGGCAATTTGAAACTTTGAATTTCAAACGCTGTTTTTTTTTATGATTGCAAGTACCTGTAATTAATAATATGATTGATCCGATAGGGCGAAAATGGAAAAAAGGAGAGGATAAGGCAAGAAAGAAAGAAGGGGGTGCAAAGTATTAACGAAGTGCATGCAATATTCAAACATTGTACTCTAAATATGAATTATTTTACAATGACCCAATCAGAAACGAAGTCAGTCACTGATTCACTCACCTAGTTCTTAATTAATTGCAATATTTGAACTTATACTTTAAATCTGAATTAGTTAAAAATTGCTAAATGAAATATAAAATGAGTCAGTGATTCAGTCACCTAGTATTTAATTAATTATTAGTTAAACTGCCATTTGTTAAATTTTCTTAAAAATTTAATATTTAGAGAGTATGATTGATCCGAAAGGGTCCGAAAGGCTCTCTTACTTTCAAATATTGGTCTGAGAAAATGAACAGGAGAATAGCGCACTTCAATAAATTGGATTTATTGATAATATTAGTCAATTTTTTATGTTAGTTTAAAAGTAAACGTTAATAACATTTTTAATATTTCAAAACATTGACTTTTAACTTCCCAAGAACAAAAGTTGTGTGTAATCGCAAAAAATTCACAGGTTCCGAATTTAAAACTTTTAAATCGCTAATATAAGAATTAAAAACAAATTGATTGCTAACTTTTTATTCCCATTGAGTACTCCGTCTCACAATGAACCCCGGCCGAGAAAAGCTAATACAACCGAATCCTACGCAGGAGAACCATAGCGTTGACGAACAAAGCCAGGCAGGCGAAAAAAATTTCTTGGGCCAACCCTGCCCTCACCTGAAAAGGGTCCAAAAATTTTTCCGACAACTTTTCTATTACAAGTCCCCCCCCAGACCCCCCCTAATACTCCTTTACTCCCTTCGTTGCTCCCTCCTACACCCTTTACCATCACTATTCCTCCCTCTAGCCTGCTTCCTAATTGTCGGCGTCGTCAACTCCAGTTCATTCCAGCCGCTTACATTTCCGTGTCCCGTGCATTATTCTGACCATTTTCAGAGTTGCAAGAAGCGAGAAGCGACCTGTTTTTATTTTTGTTTCTATTTGCGTGTATTAAAATAAGTGACTCCCGTGACGATACAGTGGATAATCTGTTGGACTTGTGGAACCTTTTCTCCTATGAGGCTATATTTCAAGAAACGTAAACTTTATTTTTCTTCAGTGTAGCCGCCCTGTTGTTTTGAAGATAATGCTTCAGGCCGTGCGATTTCTTCGTGTAATATAAAATCATACCTTTGGCCAGTGTTTAATAAACGAACTTCATTTTTGTTGTGCTGTTAACATTTGCAAATCTATCTTAAAGATCCTCAAAACATACTTATTTTCCTAAAAAAAAACTATTTCCCAACACTATGAATCTGATAAATTTTACCAGAAAGCTAGTTAAATTACCTAAACACGGAGATGTAAGCCTAACTCAACGTTTGCTTACTTTTACTGGACAGCTAGTTAGAACTACTAGCCATGGAAATCTTCGCCGTACTAGATGTCTGGTAACTTATACCCTCGCTTATACCAGATGTCTTGCAATTCTAACTAGACAGAGTTTAACTAGACTGTCTAGTACGGCTAACCAGAATCCTTGTTACCCTAATTAGAATTTTTTCTCCGTGTAGATACAGTGTCGTATATCACTATCCCCTCATTTTTATTCAACAGAAAGAATTTGCTGGGCTATACAAATTATAACTAATATATCAAAAGGAGGAGTTTACGGATAGTTTTTTCTTCCATTGGATGTTTCTGTGCGTAAAGTGTGAGAGTGAAACCTTTTACAAACGATAAACGCGACAGCTAGTTTAAATGCTGTAAAATGACAGTTATATTGAGTCAGCAGAGTTGTGTAAATATTGGCGGATACTATACATATATGTACATATACATCTATGAATTCTTCTAAAATATATATTCTGTTCCGAAGGAATGCTCATCTATCGTATGTGTTTTATGATTATTATTAACAGGATCGTATAATTAGTCGAAATATGCCTGGAAACATTTTGCCGCGAGTATCTCAAATTATATGCGCATGCAATCAGTACCGCGTTGCACAATTAAAAAAGGAGGGGTTTCGATAAGGCCCTTTATCGCCCCCCCCCCCTGAATCATATTTTTTAAATTTTATTATCGAGATCATTCTTATGAAAAAAACGCTGAACTTAGCTTGTTTTGCAAAAATACGCAATTTTTGTAGTTTTTGCGATCTTTATGTAGTCATTTCGTATAGAGCGCAACCGAGGAATAAAACGATTTTCACATAATATATGGTGCACAAATACATGAGCTACTATATACATAAAAATTGTTGTGTTACTACATTGCGCTCATGGTAAATAATAAATAAGTTGAAGTTTTGAAAAGAAAATATAACAAAATCAGTCAATTAGTGCGTTATTAAATATTATCCAAAATTCAACTTATTTATTTTTTACCATGAGCGCAATGTACTAACACAACGATTTTTATGTATATAGTAGCTCAAGTATTTGTGCACCATATATGTGAAAATCGTTTTGTTTGACTACATAAAGATCGCAAAAACTACACAAATTGCGTATTTTTGCAAAACAAGCTAAGTTTAGCGTTTTTTTTTTCATAAGGGTCTGATCGATTAACACAAAAAGTATATGCATTTTTGGAAGCCTTATATATTTTCCACATTATAAAAAAAAATAACACAGAAAAAACTGGGGGTTCGCTAAAGTTGTGGCTCAAATAAAAGTTGGTATCCTTTAGAGCGCACTTTTAGAGAACAACATGGAGGCCCATTCAAAAACCAACCGCTTGCAAAGTAGGGCCGGTAAGTTAGGGATCGATATACAGTTATCGACCGATGACTTGAGACGAAAAGTTTCTTGCATATGAATATGCCTTTATGTTGACAACTTTGCTACATAACCTGCAAATTATATTTATCAAGTCATTATATCTATTTAAATTGCGGTAATATTTTGTACTTTAATTATCTTCATTAAGTTGTGTCCATCGGAGTTCGATTACATGTGTGCTTTAAGGTAAAACTTATGATGTTAATTAAACAAAATATCGAAGTGGGCAAAGCGAAAAAAAAGTTCCTTATAAATAGGCTCAATTACAATTGGGATCCTTTAGAGTTTAGAACACCAACTGAGGTATCATTAAGGGCAGGTGACACAGTCAAATACCTATATTACCGACCTCACTTTTTCAGTCTATGAAATTTTTTTTTGAACCTAAAATCTTTTTTTGTAAATAGAATATCGGACTGAAACTTTGTAATATGTATCAGAAGAACATAAACTACGTTTATGTACTTTATTTGAGTAGAAATTTCGCTAAAAATTATTTTCAAAGAAATTAAAACTGCGACCATTTTTGTACATATTGTCTTCCCTGCCGATGGAACAGCACTGAAAAAGCACTCAAAAAGCACTGCCCAGTGCCGTTTCAGTGCTGCTCGTTTAAAGCTACTCAGATTACAGTTTTAAATGCCTGCAGAAGTTATCCCTTTATACCTGCGAATAGGCTACCAAGTAGACCAGCTGAAAGGGATTAAAAATGCAGAATTAAAATTTGTGAAATTTTGAAATTACCTTTGCGAAAGTTAGAAATTCAGAATTTACGTGTTTCGATGATTTCAGATATCTAACTTTTTTTTTGAAAAGTTTAAAATTCGAATGAACATAATGTATCTCGTAAATGGAATGAGATACGCCAAAACAGACAACATTTTCCAATTCAACTTCAGAATAGTATATTAGTATATAATTTATAAGTATAAAATATATATAATGAGAAAATTCATAAATTAAAAAAAAGTGTTAATAATTTGAAGAAAATTTTAAAAAGGGATTCGGGTTGGTAGCGGCCAACTGCTGTAAACCACTCTGCCTGTCCGGTACGTGACGAATACAATAGAACCATTATATGACGGGCTGAGAGTAAAAGCGGTGCAAAATGAGTTGCAGAAGAGAAGCGGTTTCAGTTTTCGTGTCAACGCAAAGAAGACTTGAAAAAAGTATGGGAGTGGAAACGGAATGATTGAGCGTCAGAGTAGAAGCGAACTGAAATAATTCCGCGGGGAAAAACGGTTTTGGACTTCAACCCGCTTTGGCTCCCAGTCTGAACTCAAGCCGCTTTTACCCACAGTCCCAACCCATCCAGAACATGGGAATTTTCGGCCCCCACCACTTTCCCATCTGGGAGCGACACATGCAAACGTAGCGTGTCGGTGAGTCGGCTCTGTTACATACTGTGTAGGACAGCTTGTTGACTATTAGGAGGTTTGGGTTGATTTTTGTTTTCAAAAATTCACACCTAAACGAAAGACTTCAAATACATGTAATGAAGTCTTGAAATATTTAATGATTATGTCTTACAGGAATGTATATGGGATTTTAAGGTTAGGTTAATAATATCTATCACTTTCAAATGGTTTCATTTCTTATTATTTACGTTTTATTTTTCAATCGATTTTAAATATTGCAAAGTTAGAATGACAATAAATAATTATTATTTTCAATTTATTGAATTAATCAACATTTTTAATATGTACTTACCGCTGATAATTACCTTGCTTTTCATGCTATTTTAGGCTATAATCACAATTCCTAATAATACCAAAACTATATAAAACCTTCAATGTTTTAAAATATTTATCTCAACATTACAAAATTTATTTTTTACACTTTTATT
>CAKNYM010029991.1:2331-15630 GCA_932195095.1 Andricus curvator | reverse complement strand
AAATGGTCTGGAAGAAGTCGATAAAATAAGGTTTTTCCTTAAAAAATTCTAAATTGTTATTCCCAGACGTTAAATCAAGAATATTTACATCACGAAAATTCTTTTCATATCTGGTATATGCAATTCTACAGGAAGATTATTAATTAATTTATTAATTAATCCACCGCCACGTCTACTTCGTTTGAATGTTCGTTTACAACTGACTTTATTTTTGGTCTTTACACGCATGATTATAACCAAGTGAGAATACTTTTCAAACTGAATAGTAATTTTATAAAACATATTATTTATAGTTTTTTTCATTCAGTTGCGTTTGAGATGGAGTTTAAAGCACAACCAACGAAACTACCTATGGTGAATTTTGATGATATCACACAACCTCTAAAAAGTGAGGAAAAGAAACGACACGGGGATTTACTACCAAATAGTGTACGAACTATATTTTGTGGACCATCCAATTGTGGGAAAACGAATGCTTTACTTACTCTACTCACGCATCCGAACGGGTTAAGATTTGAAAATGTGTATGTATACTCAAAGTCTTTGAATCAACCAAAATATACATTTTTGGAGAAAGTTCTACAGTTGGTAGATGGGGTTGAATACTTTCCATACAACGAGCATAGTAAAGTAGTGACGCCGAGTGAGGCACGACCTAACTCAATATTTATATTTGATGATGTGGCGTGTGAGAAGCAAGATAACATTAAAGCCTTCTTTTCCATGGGTCGTCACAAGAACGTTGACTGTTTCTACTTATGTCAGACTTATGCTCGAATTCCAAAGCATTTAATACGTGATAATGTTAATTTGTTGGTATTATTTAAACAAGATGAAATGAATCTTAAACATATATATGATGATCATGTGAATACTGACATGTCTTATGTTAAATTTAAAGAACTATGTTTAACTTGTTGGAATAAAAATAAGTATGGTTTTGTAGTAATCGATAAAGATAATGATATTAGCCAAGGTAGATACAGAAAAGGATTTGACTGCTTTATAAATTTAAACAACTAATTAAAAAGGGGGACAGTACCTATACTAGAACTTTACTGTATCAACATGTCTTCTCAAAAAGATATTTTACATCAAATTGCTAAGGCTAGTGCAGCCATTCGAAAAAAACATAGAGTGATGAAATTAGGTAAAGAATCATTTGAACAAACTTTAAGTGATACTTTTAAGCCGGTTGTTGCACCACTTGAGAAAATAGTTGATGATTTTAAAAATGTTAACAAACTTAATTCAGTTAAGGATGAAGTGAACAATAAAGACTTTACACAGGATTATTTTCCACAAGAAGAAAAAAATAGTGACGGAGAAATAAGTAGAGAGGAGGAGGAGGAGGAGGAAAATGAGCGAAGTGATTACCATGAATCTTCCTTCAAATCAGCTATTGGATCAAAATCATTCGAAAATACACAAGATTTAGATCAATCAACTGGTTCTACTTCATGGAATGATATTGCAAGTAATTATCTTCGTATGTTAGGGGAGAGAAATAAAGACTTAGATAATACATACGGTGTTCGAAAATTATCTAAAAATAGGTTGATGATCGGTAACACACCGATAAATTTTAGTCAAAATTATTTTAATGTGGGTGGTGAGAAGTACCCAAATAGTGAAGGTTTGCTTGAACTTTTATTCAAAAAGGAGCCTAATAATATAATTATAGATGATCGTGACCTCGAAAATTATAAACAGATTATAATTTCAACGAATGCACATCGAAAACATTACAAAGCTGATCAAGCTCTTCGTGAGAGTAAATCTTCAAAATTTAAAAATTTTATAGAAAAAATTGTACTTGAATCTCCTTCTAAAGTTAAAAAAGAAAAAAGAAAAAGTTCTGCATTGGGGAAAGTATTAATACCAAAATATATGATTGATAATGAGGGTAGTAAATTAGATTATGTTTATTGGGATAATCCAAATGAATTAGTGGATCGATTACGTTTACTATTAGCGTCTCAAGCAGCTGGAAATCCCAGTCATGCAAATGAAATTATATCTATTATTGAGGAATTACGGGAAGCTGAAATTATTTATTAATTAGTGTTTCATCAAAATGACTATCATTCCCATGATGAGTATCCATGTATTTGGACGTCAGTTTAAAGGAGCTGAAATTAGAAATCATGGACCACCCGGTATTGGCTTCAAAATTACACCGGATGGACACTTTAATATTGAGAACAAAAAGTTGTGTAACGTGGGTGAAGCTGAAAATCAAAATGATGCAATCAATTTAAGTCTGATGTATCGTGTATTGAAACAAGAATGTAGTGAAATCTACGGCATTATAGCTTCTTTACGAACTGAAGTGGTAAACAATAACATGATGATTCAAGCTCAAGAATCATCTATAGGTGGATTTAGGAAACAATTTAAAAATGATTTAAAAGCAACTGAAGACCTAGTGTATAGAAATGTAGAAATCATTTCTCAACTGGATTCCAAACTGAATGCACTTAAAAATGGATGAGAAGAAGCTACAAGTGGTGAAGGAATTGCATAGGCCCGCTAGAAAAAATTATGAACGTCGACATGTTCATATCCGTGGTATTGATGAAACCTGGCAGGCAGACCTCGTTGAAATGCAAGCATATGAATGTGAAAATAAAGGATACAAATATATATTAACGGTAATTGATATATTTTCAAAATTCGCTTGGGCAATTCCAATAAAAACTAAAAAAAGTGAAGATGTGACAGCTGCGATGAAATCAATCCTTGTGAAAGGACGTGTTCCAAAAAATTTACATGTAGATAAGGGTCGAGAATTTTACAATTCAAGCTTCGAAAATCTTATGAAACAGTACAATGTTAACATGTATTCAACTTTCAGTAATTTAAAAGCGTCAATTTGTGAACGATTCAACCGAACTCTGAAAAATAAAATGTGGATTCAGTTCAGTTTGCAAGGTAACCACGTATGGTTAAATATTTTGTCAGACTTAGTTTCTTCCTATAATAATACCAAACATCGAACAATTAAAATGAAACCAAATGATGTTACGAAACGAAATGAGAAGAAATTGTTAGTAAATGTATTTAAAAAGTTTGTAGTCAGTAGAAATGTTATGCAAAAAAAGTTTAAAGTTGGTGATAAAGTACGAATTAGTAAATTTAAACATATTTTTGAGAAAGGGTATACACCAAATTGGACAACTGAAATATTTTCAATTAGTCAAATAAAAAATACTCTACCAGTAACGTATTTAATTGAAGATTATCAAAATAATCCTGTATCTGGCTGTTTTTATAATGAAGAATTAACTAAAGTCAAATACCCAGACATTTATTTGGTGGAAAAAGTACTTCGAAAGAAAGGAAATAAAATGTATGTAAAATGGTTAGGATTTGATAATCACCATAATAGTTGGATTGATAAGTTTAGTATATAATTATTATATAAGAAATTTGTGTACTCATTATTTTTCCTAAATAAAAATGTTTGGTTCACTATTTTTTATCTGCATTTGATTCCTTTTGATTCCTTAATATTAATAATAATAAGAGTGATAATTATAATTATAATTTTATTTAAAACAATGTCATGGAACAGATATATGCATACATTTTTTTATACAAAACTATTTCCTAACATTTGTTAATTCAGACAATTTTTGTAAAACTTGTCGTCTTAAATATTCCATCTTAAATGTGACAATTTCCAGAAAAAAAGTATGAAAATACCTGCATGAAGTTCTATATCCAGCTTTCTTTTTCAATAATTGATAATTTTTTACAATATAACACCCAACTTCTTTTTCAGTATACAAAACATTTTTTTCACCCCGAAGTGACTCAGCTATAGTTTTAATAATCATATCTAATATAGTTACATATGGTTCTATTAACAAATCATAAAAACAATGTGTTATACAATTCTTAAGTTCACAGAGTATCGCAAAACTTGTTTTTCGCAAAAGAAATGGGTAATACGAATCACTTGTTCCTGGTTGTTGTAATGAAATCACATTTTCGCCGAGATACAGTCCAAAACGTAATTGAAAATTTTCACATTTAATTAAATTACAATTCAGATTACATTGCTCACCACTGAAAAATAATTCAAAAACTTTAAAGAAACTTTTAAACACTTCCCAGTCTTCTTTACTGAGAACGATGCAACTTCGAGGATGACTACTCATACATTTGATACATGATGATAAATTTCCGTCTTTATCAACATCCAGTCCAATGACAGCTTGCTTCGTAAACGATGGATCCAAATTATATGTGGTTGCCATCACCATTTGACTTTTAGGGATGTATGGCATATTGATTATTTAAACATCAACCTCATCCACACCTGTAGAAACGAATTCAATCTGATTGAATTTCCCTCCTAGATATTTTATGAAAACCTCCTTCTCAGCAGCCTCTTTTTTCAAATCTTCAAGCAATGTCGAATTTTCATCAAAGACTTGAACCATTCGTTGAGGTAGAAACACAATGTAGCTATTTTCAATTTCAACAACAATCCTAGGTCCGTATTTGGTTTCAACTCGCCTCAGACTGGAAATTTGATAAAACCCTCCAACAGTGAGATCCTTCAGCTTCTTTGTTGGCACCACATTAGCAGCTTTATTTAATTTTGAAAAATCCATTTCTTTCACTTAGATTTACAGACTCAAACTTTTTCAATAAAAAATTAAACTCAGATCTTTTCTTAATTAAGTTCTTTAATTCTTGAATATTCTTCAAATGTTCACTTAACCGAATTCGTAGTTCACTTTGTTTTTCAGATTTTTTCTTCATCAATCAGATTTCAGAAGACGAGTGAGGATGGAGTACAATTCATCTCTTTTATATTCATGATTTATTCACTATATCTCTCCAACACATTATTGCTTTCTCTGTCTTAAAAGTCTAGAAAATTCCAGACGTTTAGGTGACCCGATAGATAACAGAAAGAGTCTTAAAGCGTCTTGGGGAAAGAATGTGTCCTCGATATGAAATACAATATCCCCTGTGCTTAAAATCAAAGGAATGCTTTCATAAAACATAATGAGTGATTAGACCCTATGAATGCTGCGTAGGCTACGGTCTTTAATTTTGCAGGTGGTCCCGATCGATAAGAGAAACGTAGGAAGTCGTGGGAAAAGAATAAATTAAAATATTTCGTACGTGCTTCAATTCGAGGAAATGTTTTCATAAACATCATGAGTGAGAGTCAACGCATTTGAAGCTTATCGGAACTATCATAAATCATACCGATTAATTAAAAAAATGTAACCCTAAAAGACTCATTTCACACCATACGTTAAAAGAATGTGTCCTCGAGATGGAATACAATATTTCCCGTGCTTAAAAATCAAAGGAATGCTTTCATAAAACATAACGAGTGATTAGAACCTATGAATGCTGCGTATAGGCTACGGTCTTTTTAATTTTGTAGGTGGTCCCGATCGATAAGAGAAACGGAAAAAGTCTTGAGAAAAGAATAAATTGAAATATTTCGTATGTGCTTCAATTCGAAGCAACGTTTTTCATATGCATAACCAGTGAGGGTCAACGCATTAAATGTCACCCTGAAAGACTCATTTCACACCATACGTTGATCAATTCCGAGAAATCTCGTGCACACTAAACAAATAACCTTTAAATTCCTTCTAGAAGCTTCCTGGGTCAATCACCTTACGAAATTTTTACATATACCCTCAAAAATATTTACCCCCACTTATCAATTCTGAGAAATCTCTCTTGTACACTAAACATATAACCTTCAAATTCCTTCTAGAAGCTTCCAGGCCAACCACCTTGCGAAAATTCTAGATGTCGGTAACATGTCGGTGCAGGGATCTGTATCCAGAACTCCCCCTGTTATACTACTTTCTTGAATTAGAGATATGTGCTCTTCTACTCTTGATGATTGCCGCAATATCCCGTCATCTTTCGTCTCGATAATTTTAGTCTGGTCCTTTCTACCGTTAAAGTAAAACGCTTTCATATTTGAACGTGACGAAAAATCTTCTATTTGCAGTTCTTGACGAGTTTTCTTCCTTTCACGATAAACTTTACTCTTGTCAAACACTAGGTACTGATCTTCAGGAACGTATTTGCTAATATCGTGCAAAATTGAAGAAGCCAATGCTGCGGCACATCTGTTTCCCACTTCGAATCTATCAGAAACTGCCGCAAATGTGGGACACTTTATTCTGGTTTGTCCTGTTAATGGAGTGCCAGCTGGGATCCAATTTCCTCCTCATCTTTTTCTTCAACCGCATCATCTTTCTCATCTTCACGTGTGTCATGGTTAGAGGATTCTCCAATTAGAATATTGCGAACCTATGCTATGGAATGTCCAGTTTTTGTCGTTTTTTATAGATTCTTCCTCATCAATAAGTGATCCGACTGTAACTGGACGCTTCACTTGATCGTCAGAATGCCCAGTTGTGGTGAGACGTACAGATACTAAATTCCTTTTTCTGTCAGTTCTCTGATCCAATAGTGAAACCCTGTCAGATTCAGAAATTTTCACTTTACAAGAACAAGAGTCAATTTCGCATTTGCAAGCGGCTATATCGAAAAGCCCTCGTGTTTTCAAAAAATGGAACTTGCCCATGAAGGTTGGGTTATTTTGGTCTCTAAAATATGACTTTTCAAAATTGGAAACTGCACTATGATCGCTTTCGATCATTTTCAGTATTCTTTGATCTGAAATTATTGGTATCGAAGTTCGGCTGCAAACAGTGTTTACTTTTTTCAGTACTAACTAAGGCTTTTGGTAGTTAAAGATATCTAATATTTTGTGAATTTTACGATTATCTGTCCCTTTAACATGAACTCCGCGCTCCCTTATACCTTCCACCAACAATCTCACGTGGTCGTGCGCATACGCACTGAAACCTGTGTGTGTTCCACTTATAGCTGACTATATAGCCAAGAAGCTTTGTTTGCGAATGTAAACCTTGTCAAACATGATTGGCTTTTATGTAGAAAAACGTTTTTTTTTATTTGTTTTGTTTACGTTTTTTACTCGAGGTATTATGGATTCTTTCACTGATCCAAGGAATACGGTAAGTACTCATGAAATAATTCATCCTTTATCTACATATGTACAATTGTACATATGTACTTATCGATTTGTTATTTTTATTTTGGCATAGTTATTACCTGATATGTGATCATTTTTAGATTAAAGCGTTGACAGGTTGATTTTATTGTGCAAAATTGTGCAATTTAATAAATCTGCAACATTTTCAAATGTCACAAATTTGTTATTAAAATGTAAATTAATTTACTTGCGAAGTTTTTGAGTTTTACAATATTGAGAAGGTTATTAATTTCAAAACTTTGCGTAATTTCTGAATTCAACGAACATTTCCAAATTTATGGAAATTTTCAAAATCTCCGATATTTTCAAATTTTTCAAAATTCTAAAAATTAACCAGATTCATTTATTCTTAAAAAATGTGTAATTTAGGGCGTATCGAAAAAATTTAATATTTTCCAATCGTTTTTGGTTAGGGCTAAACAGTTTCTGGTTGTTTTTAATCCGGATAAGCGGGAAAAAATGTGTAATTTCTGGAAATGTCGATGACTTAATAGCTATGATAACTGATCCAATTTCCAAAACTAAGATGATTATATAATTTTGATAAATCAAAATGTAAGAATCTTCGACAATTTTTCAAGTTGCGGGAACTATTAACATCCTTAAAGTCTTTTAAATTCTCAGAATTATTTTCTTATTTCGAAAAATTAAAAAGTTTCGGCATAATTTTTTATTTCACAAATCGTATACTTTTTCAATTTTTTTTGAAATTTCACAAATATTTTCAAGAATGTACCAAATTTGAAAAAAATTAAAATTTTTAGAGAAATTTACAAATTTGTGACACATCTAAAAAATTCGGAAAAATTCTGAAAATTGCGATCATGTAAATATTTTTGATAATGACGAAAATTATGAAAATAAATAATTCCAAGTGATTGCGGATATTCGAAAAATGTGTGTATTGTGGTTTTTCTTCAGTTTCTAATGAAATAATTCCATTTGCAGGTAAAAAAACGGAATTCATTAACAATTCAAGAAAAATAACAATCATTCAAGAAATCGAAAATGGAGAGAAGAATTACCACATTTCCCAAGAGTACAATCTTATACATTCCACAGTTTCCACAATACTGCGGAACAAAGAAACAATCAAGAAAAATTATCAATTACTGGATGAACGTGCGGGGAATATCAAAAGAAAAATATTTAATAGGACCGAGAATGATGTCTTCGATGAAGAAGTCTATAATTGGGTTTTTCAAAAAAGATCGACTGGAGAATCAGTTTCCAGTACACTTTTGAAAGAAAAAGCGATGGATTATCACCAAACATTGAAAAAAAATAAAAAATACCCGAGAACAGTCCAGGTTTTAAAGCTAGCGATGGATGGCTTGGAAAATTCAAAGCAAGATACGACTTAGATACGATTCATGTCAAATGGGAGAAAACATCGGCAGATTTCGAAGCAAGTGCTGACTTTACAAAAACATTTCAGAATTTTATCTTAGAAAACGAGTACGCCTTGGATGATGTTTATAGTGCCAACGAATCAGGATGATTTTATAGATACTTGCCGGACCGAACACTAGTTTTACCCCACGAAAAAGAAGTTTCTTATCACAAACCAATGAAAGAACGCGTCACAATTCTCACTTGTGCAAACGCCACCGGAACTGACCGACTGCCTCTTCTTGTTATTGGGCGTGCGGCGAAACATCGATGTTTCAAAAATGTACAGAAACTACCACTTCTGTGCAAAGGGCAAAAAAAGCTTCGATGGATACTGCTTAATTCTGGGATTGATACAAAAGTCTTTATGTACCACATGTAACGCAGCGCAAACCAAGTGGCAGGTACGTTAAAATTATGGTTAGATTAATTCGAAATGCAAAATAACTTTTTTTTTAAATTTAAATCTTGCCATTTAAATATGATTGAGGTTTTTTTATGTAGTACATGCGAAAAATGTTAAAACTCCGATGTTTGTACAAACTCTACAGAACTTCGTGGCAAAAATTGAAATTGTTTTTATAAAGAATTTGTAGAACCGATAAAAATTATCAATTGTCATCGTACCATTTTAATTGTTATGTAATTATGTTTTTCAGATTCCTTCTGCTACTTGGTAATGCTCCTACACATCCCAACGCAGAAGAATTGAATGCATTTGACCCCAGGTGACAAGTGATGTACCTCCCGTCCGAATGTCACAAGTCTTGTGTAGCCGATGGACCAAGGTGTAATTTCAGCTACGAAGCGACATTACAAAAAAGGACTTCTCCGTGAGTAACTGTCCAAAAACCATTTCACAAATCAGGATGTCGTCACATTTTTGAAGAAATGGTCCGGCCTTGACTGTATGAAGATCCTCAAAGAAGCATGGGACACCATGTCACCGAGTACTCTGGGGAATGCATGGAAGAAAATTCTACCTGACTTGAAGGAAAACTCGGCAAATGTCCCTTCTTCGAACAACGAAATTGTGACCTTACTGAATCACATACTCGGAGGTGGATAATTTTCTCCAAGCGACGTCGATAAATGGTTTGGAGAAGACGAAACTTTGCAAACTTACAAAGTGTTGACCGACGAAGAGATCTTGAATTCTTGTGCAGGGTTAAATCCACTTGGAAATGTCACCGACGCACCCGAATCTCAAACGCTGTCCGTCGTCTATGGTGCAGCTCTGGAAAAAAAGAAATAATGTGGATTTTAAGTTTGACCTGTGGAAAAAGTATTATTCGCCGAAAAAGTATTTTGTATAACTGTAAGTGTTACCTCGCATCAAGTTATTTGTTGAATTGTGAATGTTGTATTCCAAAAAAATATTTATCCTAAGCTGTATGTGATGAAAAAAATCACATAGGGGTAAGAATTTTATAATGTTCTCGATAGTTCTTAAATAACCACTATTTTCTATGTGTTTATTACATAAAGTTCCTTTGAATGTGTAATTCTAAAAAACAAAAATTTTGCCTTGAAAACATAAGACTGTTATTTTATAGGAATTCTCAATCTGTCAGTTTCTATTTTCTTTGATGAATAATTACTGACAAAATTAAAATATTGTATGATTTATTGAGGAAATGAAATTGCATCATTCTTTGACTTATGTGTTACTTTGAAAATATTTCACACATATATACCAATTTCTCAAAGTCAAATCGTAAATCTGTAATTACTTTTTTGCCGCATATAATACTCATATGTACATCTTTCATTGAATGATACTATCAAACAAAAATGCTGACAACTGGTAAATTTTTTGAATTGCGAATAATTTTCAAATTTTGTAAAATTTGAACATTTGGAAAATTGTGAAGATTTCGACAATTTCGGTACTTTCGAAAATTCTGAAGATTTTAAAATTTTTGAATATGATGGAATTTTCATAGTTCGAAAAAATTTCAAAATTTTTTAAATTTGGGAACTTGAAAAAATTCCACAAATTTTGAAAATTCCGGATATCCGTCAAAATTTTGTTACTTTTCGGAATTGTGTAATGATTCATTGAATTTTAGAATGAAATTAAGATATGTAATTTGGTAAATAGTAAAAAAAAGATGGGTAGAATTTTAGATTAATGTCATTTTTAAGATAACCCCTTATATAAATTCGTATTAAAAATGTTCCACTTTAAAATTAATGACTACCACTGGATAAAAATATTGTAATCATATTCACGCGCGAGCTTTGAGCGGAAGAGTGGGGATGGGGGAGAACGACCTTTCCGTCTTTTTCCGTCCCGTATATATATGGATACAATATGCATTTTTTACCGCTTATCCGGATCAAGAACAACAATCTTTGAGCCTTCGGCGATGAGAAATCTACTATTATTCCCTATTTTGCCATATAATGACCATGCGCGAACTGAAGACATTTTTTTTAGGACCCATCTTTTTTGGGAGTTATTTGGGCATCTACCAGAAACTTTTTAGCCCTAACCAAAAACGATTGCAACATATTTAATTTTTTCGATACGTCCTAAATTACACAAGTTTATCAGTGTCTTCTGCTTAATTTGCCAATTTTTCAACTCGCTATCTCAATTCGTACGTATGTGAGTGGGTTGTTGCAAAAAATATGTCGAAAAATTATTGTGAGGTTAGTATATTGTCAATCATTTTAGCAAACTTCTAATGCATATATCCTTATCAAATGAATTGCAATCAAATGAGACTTCTGCAAAGATGTTACCAAGAGAGTCACAGTTTTCACCACTTTCACTAAAGGAAAATATTAAAATCTCAACTCAAAATCATGCTGCTGCTTCAAATACCCTAATTCAAAACAGTCCAGTGGGGCATGGATCAAGGCTACCTTCTATATCATTATTATCTGACGAACTGGATGAAAATATTACAATTGCATCTTAGGAACAAGGTGCTACCTCAGAACCAGTGGCCTCTTCGTCTTATCTCCTTCAGTGAAACTGAAAATTTTTCTGTGGAAAAGGAATTATGGATGTTGAAGTCTACTGCTTCTCAGTATGATATTCAAATGGTGTGGACACAAGCTTATATTATTAATTAAATTATAACAAATTGTTTTACATAATTTTATGCTTATTAGATATACTGAATGTTTTTGTATTTTAATTTTAGTTAATTTTTAAATATATCATTTACACTTTGTTTACAGGTAATCGAGTTGGCTAATGGTACTCGTGTCTTGATGAAAAAAGCGGATCTTAAGATGGACATATATAAGGCTAGCAGCAAAAACGTTTTAGCCAGATCAATATTTTAAACTTATTCACAGATAAGGTATTGGCACAGTCTACGATTGATGGCAAGGGCATCTCTGAAAAGAAAAAAAGGAGATGTCTTCCTGAAGTGGTAATACAAGCAATGCTGAGTATGTTTTACCTATATATATATTTCAAATTTGTGATAATGTTCAATTCCAGAAAATGCATTTTTTAAAACAAAATAGTGACATTTAGAGATTCCGAAAACCCCATGGAGTTTATGACGTATTTCCCAAAGGAAAAAAACGTTTTTGCACATTTTATTCAGAAACTTCAATATTAGGTAAATCAAGTTAAAAATCAAAATTTCTCTTCAAAATTAGCCATAAAATACGAACCAATAATTACATTTGAAATATCGACATCATAAGTGTTCTTTATAGGTTCCCAAAAAAATCCATAAGTGAAAAATTGGATTTTGCGAATTTTTAGCACTAATTATGATTTGTTCGCGGTTTTTAAAATACAAGTTGGTCTTGGTACATAAAATATTACTTCCTACCAATAATGAGATGATTCACTAATTTGCTCCAACTATTTATTATTGCTTATAGCAATATTCTCTTAGAATCATTCTAAAAAGTTGCAGTAATTTCTACAATTTTCCACTTTTTGTCCAGGTTTAAATTAAAATAAGATAATAATTAATTTAAGTCAGCAAACATAATTGTTTGAACAATTTATGATTATTTTGACAAATATTCTCTGAATAATGCTAGATAGTTGCGGTTTTTTCTGAAATATTCAACTTATTGTCCACTTTTTACTTGAAGAGAGATACAAATTGATGCAGTTTAATAAAAATAATCGTTTACACAAATAGCTATTGTTTATAACTATCTTTTCTTGTAGTAATGGTAGATAGTTGCGGGTTTTTTTCTGAAATTTTCAGCTTTTCAGAACAATATATTCACAAAAAAAAAGAAATTTTTATTTATTTCTGAGATAGAAACAATAATAAATTGTTTAAAAAATTTTCTTTGCTAACTTGCATTAATTATTACCTCCTTAAGTGAAAAGTAGACAAAAAGTGAAAAATTTCAGAAAAAACCGCAACTATCAAGCATTAATATAGGAGAATATTATTAAAAATAATAATAAATTGTTAGAAAAATTATCTTTGTTAACTTCAAATTATTATCATCTCACTCTTATTAAAAAGTAGACAAAAAGATGAATAATTATAAATGGTTTGAACAATTATTTTTGTTAAATTTAATTGATGAGTGCCTCGCTCTAACTGAAAGGTTGAAAATAACCCTCACTTAATAAAATGATCTTTACGTATTATTCATGAATAGAAAATGTTTAAAATAAAAGTATCAGGAAAAGAAAATGTAACCTACACACATTGATCAAAACTTTTATGAAATATTTTAAATACAACAGAGTCACTCTATAGTAGTTCCCTCTATAAGAGACAAGGCGGTCCAAGGGGACGAGAGGGAGGCGTTTGTAAGGGGTCGTGCATAAATTAGGTAACACTTTTTTGGGGAGGGGGGGGGCAAGCAAGAAGGAGAAGAAGAGC
>CAKNYM010029988.1:7898-25345 GCA_932195095.1 Andricus curvator | reverse complement strand
AATTGTAAAATAATTTTAATTGAAAATTAATTGTAAATAAATGTAAAATAAATTCAACGAAATTTATTTTATAAAGATGTATCTCATGATTTTAAAAAGACAAAACAATTTTGAAGGTAATTCTTTGTAGTATTTTACTAACCGATAAAGATATTTCTATAATTTCATTCCTGAAATCTATTCTTTAAGGTGAAACATGGTACAAAAATGTCGTAAAATTCAAAGAATGATCAATTATTTACCAGAATTTTTAAAATAAAAATCAATGTGTGTCATATTTAAATAAAATATAGGAATATTTATAAAAAGTATTAAAATTTTTCATTCTTAAAATAAATGTATACAGAATGCAGTTTTTATTAAAAAATTTACGATGGTTTTTGTACCATATTTGACCCTAGAGCAGAATCAAGGCAAAATATTCTAAAAATATGTTCATTAGTTATTAAAATACTACAAAGAATTACCTTCAAAATTGTTTTGTCTTTTAAAAATCATGGGGTATTTCTTTAAAAAATCAATTTCGTTGAATTTATTTTACAATTAATTACAATTAATTTTTATTGAAACTATTTTACAATTAAAATAAAGTTGTAAAAATAAAAATGAATATAAGTTTTCTAAGATTCTTAAAAAAAATTTCGAAATATTTTCTAAGATTTCAGATATTTCAAATTAAAATTTGAACAAAAAAAAAACATTTTCAACCAAATAGTTCAATTTTCAGGCAAAAAAGTTCATTTCCAACGAAACATGTGATAATCGCTATATCAATAAAAAAAATTATTTTTAATGAAAACCCTTTGAATTTAACTTAAAAAAAAAATGAATTTTCAACAAAATAAATAAACTTTCAAGTAAAAACGATTTTTAGGCAAGAAAGAATAAAAACCAAATCATAATTTAAGGCAAAAAATAATTTTTGATACAAAATAAAAATTTTAAATAACTATTCATTCTTTAGGTTATTTATTTGTAACGTTATAGGTATAAATGTAATTTTCCTAAGATTCTTAAGAAAATTCTCGAAGATTTTTGAATATTTCTGAATGTCAATCAAAATTCCAACAAAAAATATAAGTTTTAACTAAACAGTTGAATTTTCAACAAAAAATGAATTTTCAACCAAAAAAGCTGAATTTACATAGAAAAATGTAATAATCACTATTTCAATGACAAAAAAATCTAATTTTTGGTTAAAAACAGTTAAGAAAAAAGAATAATTTAAACAAAATTATAATTTAAGGCGAAAAATAATTTTTAATGCAAATACAAAATTTCAAATAACTGTTTATTAAAAAACTTTTTTTTGCTAATTTTAAGGTTATATAAATATCATTTTCATATAGGATTCTTGACAAAAATTTCGAAATATTTTCTAACATTTCAAATATTTTATTTTATTTTATTTATTTCAAATAGCTTTATTTTCAGGCAAAAAGGGTAATTCTCAACGAAAAATGTGATAATTGCTATGTCAAAAAAAAATTATTTCAAATAAAAAACGGTTGAATTTAACCTAAAAAAATTAATTTTCAAGAAACTAATAAACTTTCAAGTAAAAACGATTTTTAGTCAAGAAAAAAGGAAAATTACAACCAAATTATAATTAGACGCAAAAGATAATTTTTAATGGAAAATAAAAATTTCGAATAACTATTCATTATTTAAGTTATTTATATCTAAGCTTATAGGTATAAATATAATTTTCCTAAGAGTCTTAAGAAAATTTTCGAAGATTTTTGAATATTTCTGATTGTCAATCAATATTCCAACAAAAAATATGAGTTTTAACTAAACAGTTGAATTTTCAACCAAAAACGCTGAATTTTCAACGAAAAATGTAATAATTGCTATTTCAATGAAAAATTTGAAATTTTTAATTAAAAACAGTTGCAAACATCTTTCAACAAATTAAATTTCAACCAAATAAATAAATTTTTTAATGAAGAAGAAAGAAAAATTGCAACAAAATTATAATTTAAGGCGAAAAATATTTTTGTATAAAAAATAAAAAATTTCGAATAACTATTCATTACTTAACTGTTTTCTTTGCTTATTTTAATTTCTATAAATATAATTTTCATATAGGATTCTTGACAAAATTTCACAAAATTTTTCAATATTTCAGGTATGTCAAATAAAAATTTCAACAAAAAATATTATTATCAACCAAACACTAACTGAGATATTTTTATAATTTCATTCCTGAAATCTATTCCCTTAGGTCAAACATGGTACAAAAATATCATAAAATTTAAAAAATGACCAACTCTTTACAAGAATTTTTAAAATAAAAATCACTGTGTATCATATTCAAATAAAATTTGGGAATACTTATAAAAGGTATAAATATTTTTCATTTTCAAAATTAATTTATACAGAGTACAGTTTTTATTTGAAATTTCACGACGGTTTTTTGTACCATGTTTGACCCTATCAGGGCAGCATCAAAGAAAAATATTCAGAAAATATGGTCATTAGTTATTAAAATACTGCAAAGACTTACCTTTAAAATTGCTTGTCCTCAAAAAATCATGAGATACTTCTTTATTAAATAAATGTTGTTAAATTTATTTTACAATTATTCGCAATTAATTTCCAATTACAATTATTTCACAATAAAAATAAAATTGTGAAAAATTAATTTTGTAATGTTCAGATAAATATTTTTAGACATTGAAGGTTTCATAAAGTTTTTATATGTTAAGAAAGCATATGAGGACAAGTTAATAATTTTTTGGCTTTTTCTCTTGAAATCCCCAAAATTGTGATTGTAGCCTAAAATAGCATGAAAAGAAAGGTAATTATCAGAGGTGAGTATACATTAAAAAAGTTGATTAATTCAGTAAATTAACAATTTTATGAAATTTACAATTTTATAATTAATTCAATTCAATTCTAATATAATTAATTTAATTAATTAATTAATTCAATTTTAATTTAATTTTATAATTTAAAATTTTATCAATTTTATTTTCATTAATTATATACATTGAATTAAAAATGATAATTATTTATTATCATTTGATCTTTGCAATATTTGAAATCGATTAAAAAATAAAACATAAATAATAAAAAATGAAATCACTTCAAAGTGATAAATATTATTAATCTAATCTTAAAATCCCATATACGTTTCTGAAAGTCATAATAAAAAATATTTCGAGACTTCATTACATGCATTTGAAGTCTTTCCTTCAGGTGTCATTTTTGAAAACAAAAATCAACCCAAACCTCCTAATAGCCCACGGAACTGAATCGCGAAGTCGGGCAAGCTCGGCTCGGCCCGAACCATGGGTTCGTGCTCGTGCATTTTCGGCTTTACACGAGGATGGCCGACGCAACGCGTAACAGTCTTCTCACCGACACGCTACGTTTGCATGTATTGCTCCCAGATGGGAACGTGGTGGGGGCCGAAAAATCCCACGTTCTGGAGCCTCTGGAGCGTTGGCATCGTACGTTCAAAGCGGCCATCATGTGTCATGCCGACCACGACTGGTCTTGCTCGTTATCAACCGTTTTGTTAGGCCTTAGATCGAACGTCCTTGACGTGGGCGCTTCCCCAGCCGAATTCGTTTTCGGAACCATTCCGGGAGAGTTCGTCCTGCCCGAGGATTTCCGACCCGACCCCCACTCCTTCCTTGAGGACTTTCGTGAACACATAAGGAAAATCAAACCTGTTCCCGTCGAACACAGGGACAGACGAAAGACGTTCGTTTTCAAAAATCTAGAGTCATGCTCTCATATTTTTCTTCGAAATCACGTCAAGAAATCTCTCGAGCGGCCGTACACTGGGCCTCACAAAATAATAAACAGACTCTCTGACAGAGTCTACGAAATAGACGTCAATGGCGCATCTCGCCAGGTTTCTATCGAAAACATTAAACCAGCCTTCTTTGTACGCGACGACGTCGAGCGTTTCACACAAATCGACAAAGATTCATGTAATCCCAGCGTCACATCACCTGCTATCAAAACCTACGGTTTTCCCAAAAAGGTTAAATTTAATTTAGAAACTAGATAGACTTGCATAATTAGAATTTAACACATCGTCACCGAGACGATAACGCATAACAAGATTTCGACTGACTAGTACATAAAAAAATTCAGTACAAAGTTCTTGCGCCTAGTAACATGTTGATTTAATTAATTTTAAACAGATCTTTTATGGTATAATCTGTTAATTTAGAAATTACTTTTAAGTAATCTGTTAAGTCACGATTCCTATAACCTAATCCGTTAATTCCGCAATTCTTACTACTTAATATTTAAGTTCGCTATTTCTACTACGTTATCAAATGCATTTGTAATATTAAGCGCGCGCGTAATTTTAAGTAAAACCAATGGATATTGTTAGTATTTATACCCGACAAACAATTACCATGTAACATAGCCTACGTATAAATAATTTTAAAAATGTTTATTTGTCATCGTAACGAAAATCATCATTCCAAATCAAAGTCGTTCACACTGTGGGGATTGTAGGGACCTACATATCCAGCGCTTCTCATACTGAGTTTCCCATCTTTGTAACTAACGGTATTCCGCGCCTTGCTACGTCCATCTTGTACAGACACTCTTTGGTCTGATTTTTGAAAATTTTAAGAAAAATTCGGGTCCGTTTAAATGATATTTAGAAATGCTTGAAGTGTTGAAGTGATTAACAATATTTTGATACATTTTGAAATTTAAAGGATTTTTTGTTTTCAAAAATTAATTTTTCAAACAAATTTCACAAGATTTTAAAACATTTCAAAAGATTTCTATAAATTCCGGGAAAAAATCTGAAATAAGTTGGAAGAATAGTTAAATTTTCAACCAATAAACAACAAATTTTCAAAAAAAAGTTCAATCTTCAATCAAAAAGATGAATTTTTAACATATAAAATTAATTTCCGTATAAAAAACAACAAATTAAAAAAAAAATTATTTATATAGATTCACATGTTCAACCACAAAAATGAATTTTTTTCAAAAATGTACATTTTCTTTTATTTTTTTTTTAAATCTTCTCAATATTAAAATTATCTTTTTAAGTTTCAAAACTATGTTTTAAATGAATTGGAATTTTTCGTGATTTTTTTTAATTGTGCAAAATTATAAAAATTGCCTAGAAATCTTCCAGAAGCTTTTTTAACAATTTTATTAAAGTTTTTAAATGTTTTAAAATGTTTTTTTTTTTAATATTCGATTAAAATTCATTAAAAAAAAAATTATTTACAGTTTTAATTAATTACGTAATGTTTTCTAGACCCGATATCGCATTCCTCATTTTACATTTCAATACTTGTAACCCAACTTCCGCTTTTATATTTTTAGGTACTCTTAATTTATTTTTCATGCATATAATTTCTTCAAATTTTTTTTTGCTCATAAAAGTACAAAAAAATAAGAGCAAAATAATAATGTTTATTCCTTAAAAATAATGTATTACGTGCTGCAAACATCAACTACTTTATAAAAATATTTTTGTGTCAAAAATAATAATTTTTGTATTCTTAGAATATTTTGTTAAAACTCTTCACTATTGTTTTTATAATATTTAGGCATATTCAGGGTTAAACTATTCAAAAAAAGGAATAGAAACAAAAAAAAATGTGATAAAGTACGAGGACGCGAACCAATGACGGCAGACTCTCCAGTCTGTAACCTAGACCATTGTTCCATCGAGGCTTGCTCGATTGCGCCCTAATTCAAACCGATAGTCATTCTGCGCGGGTTTCTTTCAACCCTTTTTCCTCATAAACTGTTTTCGATCTAAGTAAACGGTTTCAACTTTATTCATCTCAAATTAAACCCTCTTCGCTCACAAAAGATTATTAAAATCCGTGTCTTCCGTCACGCGCACTCCCCTTGTGAGGAAATTAATTTAAACCCAATAAAAAAACAAATAGTATAGTTACATTTTCAACCAAAAACAATGAATTTTGAAAAAATAGTTAAATTTCCATTCAAAAATTTTCAACAAAACAAAAGCAATTTTGAACCAAGTAGTCGAATTTTCAATACAAGATAGGAATTTTCAAACAAGAAGATTTATTTTCTACTAAAAAACAACGAATTTGAAAAATATATATTTAAATTTTAAACCAAAAAACAACACTAATTTTCAACACAAATTCTTAATCTCCACCATTTATCGCTGCGGCGTATTGAAATAAATATTAAGACTTTGATTAATATTCTTTGAAATTAATTTTTTGAATAAAAAGAAATTCAGCCATTTCTTTCAAAATTTCATGATTTTTCCAATTTTTCCAGAACTTTTTTCGAAATGTCGTGACTCTTCCATTAATTAATAAATATTAAATATAAAATTGAAGAATAAAATAATTTTTTTTTAACCAAGTAGTTATACTTACATACTCAAGTTGTTTGAACATAACACGTACAACGTCAAACATAACCCTGCTAAAAATGTCTGATTCCGAAATTGGTCCGAATTTATCCGAAATCAATCCGATTCACGATTTTTTTCCGAAATATATCCGATCTAATCCGAAATTTGTTCCGAAATTAGTCCGGAATTCAAAACCTGAAATTATTTTCGTTGAACTAAGAATGGAAAATAGTCCGGTGTAAACCAAAATTTATTCGAACGTAAACTTTCACTCCCGAAAGAGTCCGACTTGATCCGAAATTAGTCCGGAACTCAGTACCTGAAATTATTTTTGTTAAAGTAAAACCGGAAAATCGTCCGCTTAAATCCGAAATCCTTCCAGTAGTTATTTATAACTACAAGAAAATTATCCACCTAGAAACACTACCCGAATCGGGTAGTGTCACACCTACCCTGAAAGGGAAATGGCTTAATGGTATACAATTAAAGTGAGATAACGAGAACAGTGCCTCACTTTGTTTAGCATCCCTACCTACGCTTCGTCACGAACATATGGTCCTTTGATAGCCGGATCCATTCGCGGTGGATCCATCGTGTTCGCGTTCAAGATAGATTAAAAAGCTCAGATAGCTTGCGCGATTTACAGTGAAAAGAAAAGGTTTAAGTGATTGTGCGTGGAAAAAATGAGTGCACAAAGCTCAAAGCTTTCTCAGCATTCGGAGGATAATAGTAAAAAACGTCCAACCGAACGTGGTTCGGATAGCCACAGTATGCATACCAGACATAGTGAAAAGTCAAAAAATAGTGCAGTGCTGTTATCAGATGATAACGGAGACAAACCCCTGGTTCCTGAAAAGGACGCTAATTCGAGCGGAAAATTCCATTCTGGCGGAGAAGAAATGCCGAGGGAAAAGGGACAACGCCACCAGCAGAACAAGTCCCAAGAAAGACGGGATGACGAAAATTTCGTGAACCGAAGAAGCACGAGAGTGAACTTCGGAAAACAGCCTGCGCGCCTAGGCTGCGCCTCACTGCCCGGCACTTCAGAACAATTCAAACGTCAGGTAAGGGGAAAAGTTCATGAGAAATCCGGCAACTCAGAGTCAAGAGTAGGGGAAGGCCCGAGCCACACAGATGGAGGGGAAAGTAAAGACGTGCGCGCGCGAGAAAACGGTACGGAAAATCGAAAAGCGTTAAGTGAACTTTCCCGAAAAACTCCGTCGAATAAGAGCATTTCTATCAGATCAAACGTATCGCGACTTTCAAATCGTAGCGCGCTGCTGAGACAACAGCTTGAGATTGAAGTTCAGAAAGCGGAAGAACTCGACAAAATCGAGAAAGAAGCGGAACGACGCAGAAAAGAACTCATTGAACTTCGCGCACAATTGAGAATGGTTGAAATTAATGAGCTCGCGGAAAATGACAATGACAGCGATGAGGTCGTGGAAGTTCGCGAACACAATAGTAATATTGACGAACAGTCGGTGGTTTCAGAACAATCGTGTGTATCTAAAGTGCGAAACTGGATGACAGGTGCGAATTCGATGCCGAAAAATGAGTCGAAGGAAATCCCAGCAGACAAAATAGCCGTCGCATCTGCCCCTAAAGTGCATGAGAGTTCGCGGATGAATTCGGGAAACGCGATGACAATGTATGCGGCGCGTCAAACTATGAGTGCGAATCTCCCTACGTTCAGCGGAAACATTGCTGAATGGCAGATGTTTATCAGCATGTTTCGTCAGAGGAAGAATGTGTGCGGATTCTCGCCCGAAGAGAATATGGTTCGTCTGCAGAAATGTTTAAAGGGGGAGGCCCTTGAAGCAGTGCAGTCACTGCTCTTAGTATCGACAAACACCGATAAGGTCATCAGTACCCTCGAAAGAAGATTCGGTTGACCTGAGTACATAATTGATGATCTGATTAATAAAGTAACAGTGTTTCCTACAGTGCGGGAAGAGAGACCGGGAACTTTAATTAAATTGGCTGACGCCGTTTCAAACCTCGTGACAACTGTCGATGCGTTAAATCGCCCCGCGTATTTAATGAACCCACTGCTGACGAAAAAACTGGTAAGCATATTACCTACGGGTTCGCAAATGCGATGGGCTCACTCGGTATCGGATAAAGACAATACGGATGATTTGACGGTTTTTGCAAAGTGGTTAGATTAGGAAGCCACCGGGGCAAGTATTTTGTATCGCCCAGGAAGTGCGAAAGATAATAAAGACAAGCGCGTGTGTTCCATGATAGATAGTGACAACAAATCCTCGAATTGCTTGTGTTGTGAGGGAAAACACGAAATATCCAATTGTGCAATGTTTAAAAAATTAGACGTGAACGAACGTTGGAAGTGGGTAGTGGACAAAAAAGTGTGTTTTGGGTGCCTTTCTACTGAACATTCTCTAAAAGCATGTACGCGGAAAGTGTGTTTTAAAAACGGATTTAAACTCAAACATCACCCAATTCTACATAATGACAATTATCGCAAGTCGAACCCTAAAACTGAGAGAGAAGAAACGTCAACGAGCGAGCGGTTGTTTAGAACGACAAAGTACAAGAAAAATATTATTAAGAATCGTGGCGGTGAAATTAATCGGTCCTGATGGCATAATAGACACATATGCAATGCTCGACCCAGGGTCCACGGTTTCTTTAATATCGGAAAGTGTAGCGGACCGTCTAGGGCTCGCGGGTACAAGAGCACCATTGGGAGGAAAGTGGGTCACGATAATAGATCGCGACGGGTTAAGCTGAAGATTCGTGTTTCAAATAACGCAGAATTCGTTCTAGAAGATGTGAGAACAATGAAAGATTTAGAGTTGCCAGAACAATCGGTGAAAGCAGATTACGAGAAGTGGGAACACCTGCAAGGCCTGGAAATCGAAGATTTGACAGGCGCTGAGCCGCAAATCTTCATCGGTGAAGACAACCCGGACTCTTTGACTCTTTTTACTCTTTGAACGAAGCGTGAGAGGCAAAAAAGGATCGCCGATCGCCTCATTGTCTCCTCTAGGCTGGGTTCTACACGGAAGATATGAAGCTGACAGAGTGGCCGAAGGAGAATATATTAGCTTTTTCCGGTCAAATGACGAGAAAATGATCGATGAAATGTGGAAAAATTTTTGGCCAACTGAGTCATTTGGGGTGACTCCTACTGAAAAGATTTTACGTTCCGCCAAGGAAGAACGAGCGGAAGAAATCCTGACAAAGACGGCTAGGAAAATCGGCGAACGGTGGGAGACTGGCTTACTCTGGAAGACAGACAGTGAATCTTTGCCGGAAAGCAAGAAAATGGCTGAGCGTAGACTTCGTTCGATTGAAAACAAAATGAAAAAGGACAAATTTCTGAGTAAACAGTACCAAGAGAAGATCAGAGAGTATGAAGACAAAGGCTATGCACGTCGACTCACAGACGAGGAATCAAGTGTGACCACTACGCGAACATGGTACCTTCCACACTTTGCAGTAGTAAATCCCAACAAACCCGGAAAGATATGCCTGGTTTTCGACGCAGCAGCCAAAAGTCAGGGTGTAAGTCTGAATGATAGATTTTTACCTGGGACCGATCTTTACAATTCTCTTGTAGGTATACTTTTTAAATTTCGAGAACGAGCCGTAGGCATCTGTGGAGATATCCGTGAAATGTTCCACCAAGTGAGGATTCGTAAAGAAGATCAATGCAGCCAGAGATTTCTGTGGTGAGACAACAACAGCAGTCAAATGATAACAATGGAAATGCAGGTAATGATCTTCGGAGCAGTATCCTCACCCTAGGTGGCACAGGAAATCAGAAATCGCAATGCTCGTGAATATGAGAGCATTTACCCAGAGGCACGTGAAGCGATTATATCCAAGCATTACATGGGCGATTACCTGGATAGTGTCGACACTGTGGAGGAAGCGATGCAAAGAGCTCATCAAGTCGCCTATGTACATCAACGCGGAGGTTTTGAGATTCGAAACTGGATTTCAAATTGTAAAGAGGTGCTGGCCACATTACCGGCGGATGCGGTAGCTCCAAGTGGTAGCAAGCTGACTCTGAAAAATGAAGAAACGCAGAGAGTCCTTGGAGTTACCTGGATATCAGAAACGGATTCCTTCGCTCCTGCAAACGACTTCCCAAAACTAGATCGAGGACTCCTTAGTGGTGAAAAAATTCCGACGAAAAGAGAGGTATTAAAGGTCGTAATGTCAGTATTTGATCCTCTAGGTCTGTTTTCATTGTTAACGATCCGAGCCAAGGTACTAATACAAGATATCTGGAGAAAAGGCATCGATTGGGACGATCCCATCCCGGAAGAATTACAAGAAAAGTGGACTGCATGGCTAGCCGACCTGGAACGAGTGAAGTCGGTGCGAATTCCTCGTTGCTACGCCTTGGGAATCGGAAGAATAATAGAGACGGAGCTCCATGTATTCGGTGATGCTAGTGAACAGTCATTTGCAGCAGCAGCTTACCTGCGATTAATAGGTGAGCGCGGTATTCGGACTAGTTTAGTGATGGCTAAAACTAGAGTAGCTCCAGTAAAAATGTTGACGATTCCCAGGCTAGAACTTCAGGCAGCGGTCATGTCGACTCGCCTTGCTAAATTTGTTAAACAGCAACATACGCTTCCGATAAAACGAACATTTTATTGGTCTGATTCAATGACAGTTCTTTGCTGGCTGAGGTCAGACGCGCGAAGGTATCAGGCTTTCGTAGCCCACAGAATAGCGGAGATCCTGGATAAGACTGATCAGACAGAATGGAGATAGTTTCCTACAAATGAGAATGTCGCCGATGAAGCTACACGAGACTACCGACAGTTAGAGTTGAGAAGTGACAGTCGCTGGTTTACCGGCCCTGAATTCTTGAGCCTTCCAGAAAATGACTGGCCTCAAGAAAGAATGGACAAATCAACTTCAAAGGGTGAACTCGAGCTGAAAAAAGAGTTCTGTGGCTTGGTCAACGAGGACAACGTGACAGTCAGGATTGACCCTTCCAGATTCTCATCGTGGGACCGAATGGTTCGAACCGTAGCATGGACGAAACGCACCATTCTCATTTGGCGCAAGAAAGCACCGAAACTGTATAAAAATAACGGTATCTGGGAACTAACTTCTCGCGAAATAGAAGAAGCGGAGAAAATAATCATTTGTCAAGCGCAACGAGAGTCGTATCCTGAGGATTTCTCTAAACTGAAAAAAGGGAAAAATATATCCAAGAAATCGAAACTTTTACCACTGGCACCAGTGAAGTTAGAAGTTTGATTCATCAAGATGGAAGGTCGAGTGAAAATCAATGCAGCAAAAGGTCCAGAGACCTTTAACCCGATTATTATGGACGGAAAACACCCGATCACCAAAATTCTTGTGATGCATTATCACAAGAAATCAGGACATCACGGAAGAGAACGAGTCGTGAACGAGCTGCGCCATCGTTTTTACATCCCGAAGATAAGGACCGTGGTAAAAGGTAGCTGGAATGACTGTCGTTTGTGTAAATTGCGGGATGTAAAATGTGGGATGACAAAGCATCATGGAACGAGTGGAGAAGAGGACGAATTGTCGCTGTCTATCCAAGTAAAGACGGAAGAACTCGAGTGGCTGATGTGAAGACAGTCACAGGGATTTATCGACTACCAGTAGTAAAATTGAGTGCCCTCGAATTGCCTCGAAAAAAGTCCATCAGAAAATACAAGGGGGGGAATGTTCGGGCAAACTCGGTGTGAACTTTAAGGACTTTAAGAAAATTACTTTAATATGTGAAACCTATATTAACATGTGCGATGAAACCAGAATAATAATATAATGTCTCACTATTTTGGTTTAAATGGTTTAAATAGAAATATGTAGTGAAGTATTAGAGTAAGAAGGAAACGTCGGTCGAAAGGAGAGAAAGGGTGGGGCCTTAGAGACAAGGGGAAAAATGAAAAGTTTGAAGTGAGTGGGAGAACCTGAGGGACCAGGACGAAAAAGGACGCAGGGCAGTATGCCTACGGAAAAGGTTATGACCGGACTATTTCTTCTTGTGTTGCCGAGAATCATATCCGCAATTTTCCCAAATTACATTTATTATCAATTTCAAATTTAATTCGATTCAATATCTTGCATATTATCTTTCGAGTCACCTCAGTGTATTTTTCAACAATTAATTGAAGTGAGATAACGAGAACAGTGCCTTACTTTGTTTAGCATCCCTACCCACGCTTCGTCACGAACACCTCGAATCAAGGAATCTTTTCCGTTCTTGCATCAATTTTGAATTATGTTAGTAAAAAAAGTTTTACTATAAAAAACCGATTTTCAAAATATATAAATCACAATAACTTCGATACTCTTTAATAAATTGTATTAATATTATAGGTCAATCGATTCGTTTCGAACCAAGGGATCTTTTATATTCTTGCATCAACTTTAAATTATGTTGAAGAAAAAGTTTTACTATAAAAACCCGTATTTTCAAATATTATGCATTACCATAGCTTCCTTACTCTTCAATAAAATGTATTAATATTAAAGGTCAATGGATTCGACTCGAATCAACACATCTTTTCGGTTCTTGCATCAACTTTGAATTATGTTAATGAAAAAAGTTTTACTATAAAAAACCGATTTTCAAAATATATAAATTACCATAACTTCCCTACGCTTTAATAACATATATTAATATTATAGGTCAATCGATTCGTCTCGAACCATGGAATCTTTTATATTCTTGCATCAACTTTGAAATATGTTAATGAAAAAAGCTTTACTATAAAAAAACGATTTCTCAAATATTATCAAGTGCTCAGAAAAAATGCAAAAAATATTTTTAGAAATCCTTCGGTAAGTTTCAAGATATTAGTCGGGAAAATAAGCCCTCCAAATTTCATCAATTTATCTGCGACCGTTTTCACACACACATTTCCACACACACACACACACACACACACACACACACACACACACACACACACACACACACACACACACACACACACACACACACACACACACACACACACACACACATCCGGACAATTGCTTAGAACATTGTATTAGACATTTTTAAATTGGGGAAGGTTCAATTAAATGAATTTAAAATTTTTGGAAAATGTTACCATTACAAAGCTTCCTCTATGAGGAAGCAAAAAACTATATTTAATTGATTAGGAATCTTATTCGTCAAATTAATAAATTACGTAAGGATTATTTTTGGAATTTTACTACATTTTTACGTATTATTGTTACTTTTTAGCAATTTCCGTCGTCTTTTTCATACGAATAATTACTAATGAACAATTTGAATATTTTCCATGACTTTTTAAACAATTTTTCATTGTTGAAACAAATGTAACTTATTTAAACAATTATTTATTTCCAAAAAATGTAAAAAATAATCGTATTTTCTGATTGAAATGTATAAGTTTGTCATTGTTTGGAGTAGCAATTTTTTTTCAAACATTATGTATTTATTCATTCATTTATGTATTATTATTTATTACTTATTGTTTATTCTCAAAATTTCTAAAAATTGACCCAGAGATGTCCACTTTTTTCTCAAATTGGTATCCTATGCTACTTTTTGTCGAATAATTATATAATTTTGATACATATCTTTTAATTTTTAATAAACTTCTATTTGTTTAAACAATTTTGATTTGTTTAAGCAGTTTTTTTTCGATAACTTAAAAAAAATAAAATACATATAATTATTTTTCTGACTGTATAGTGTATAGAAAGAATATATTAACCATTTTTTAATTGTCTAAACAAATATAATTTGTTTAAACAATTATTTTTCAAAAAATATTTTTTTAATCATATTTTCTGAATTAAACATAATATTGAATGATTTCGAGGAGTAGTAAATTCTGTTAAAAACGTCACAATCACCTCAATTTTTAAAAGGTGTTCGAGCAACAAATTTGAAACAAGTTCAACGCTGCATGTGTGAATTACAGAAATAACTTGAAAACAGTCTTATAAATAATCGTATGAAGCTAAAACGAAAATCAGCGACACGTTTTAATATTTATACCGAGTATGAAAATGTAAAAAAGGAATCTGTTCAAACTTGAATCATAATTTTCATGAGTGAATGTGATTTTTTATAATATAATTATGATAAAGATTGTAAAAATATGAAGAAAGCAATAATAAATACACTTTCATAATTTAAATTTTATTACGACTTTCATGATTTATTTAATAATGCGCCAAAGAAGATGTTAACCATCCATACTCAATTTGAAGGAAATTTGAAAAAATACGATAATTAATTGCATGAAGAATAACATAAAGTTTTTAGCAGAATTTATTACTCCTCGCAATCATTCAATATTATGTTTAATTCAGAAAATACGATTTAAAAAATATTTTTGGAAAAATAATTGTTTAAACAAATTATATTTGTTTAAACAATTAAGAAATGGTTAATATATTCCTTCTATACACTATACAGTCAGAGAAATAATTATATGTATTTTATTTCATTTAATTTTTTTAAAGTTATCGAAAAAAACTGCTTAAGCAAATCAAAATTGTTTAAACAACGGGTAAAAAAATGTATAACGACTAAAAAGTTTGGCACGTTTCGATCAAACCCTGAAGTATGAGTTCAATTATTCGAAAATCAAAAATTTCCCCATTTTAATTAAATGGGATTTTGAAGTGCCCGGTGGCACGTGTTAATATTCGAATTTCGAAAAAAAAAATGAGGGATTTTTTTTCGATTTTTTTAATCGAATATGTTTGGAGAAACACCTACACCTCCAACGATGAACTATTTCTCAGTAATTTGGAAGCCATTAAATATTTTTATCCTCAATGAGGACCACCGTTTTAAGCAGGAGACAGCAAAGAGCAATCGGCCCTTTTCAGGACCAACAAATTTTTCTAACGAAGGAATAATTTATTTTCTTGAAACATGCAATGAATTATTTATAATAACATTGATAAATTCTAAATGAATGAATTTCAAATAAATGGAATATCAATTCCCGTTTCCATAATTTTGAAAGGATTAAAAAACAATTTTCTTAAGATATACACTATATATGGGGAAATTTCTTATTATTTTTCAATGATTTCTGCTATTAAAGAATTTATTTTTAAAATTGGATGTCGTTGGTCGTTGGAAATCCATTCACATTGATGTAAAAAAGTCTGAGAACAAAATAAAATTAGTTAAATACACAATTTTGATATGTTTAACATCGTTCTCATAAATATTTCTTTCCAAGATTTGTCATTTCTTCCGCACTATAATTAATACTTTCAATGGATAACAATTTGTGGTTCGACATCCAAAACAAGCAAAGAAAAAAATTTTGAAATTGGTTAATATCTTCTGTTCTTTTTTTTTAATTTACAATTAAAAATTTTAAAAATTAAAAAAAAATTTGCCTTATTTAAAATTTTTTGAAAATGTACAAAAAAATCCTAAATCACGACAGAAGTTTTTTTTCCGAAAAAGCAAAATGATAAAATGTTTCTTTGGTTCCAGCTGAATAAATTTCAGGTTCGACATATTCAACTTTTTTTTAATGTGTGCATAGGACTCAATAAAAAAAACATGTTTTTACACATTTTCAAAAAATTGTTACTGCGCAAAAAATTTATTTTGAAATTTCCTAATTTTTTATTATTGTTCACCAGTAAAAGCTGTAAATATAAAAAATTCGTCATAATTTTTGAACCAATAGTAAATATTTTGAATTTAATATCGTTAAATTTTACATTGCAGTCGATGAATTTGGAATATTCCATTTTTTAATTAGGTAGGTATATAAAGTGTATATAAAGTATATTGTATTTCCAAATATCGTATATTTAAAGAGAAAAGGGGAATTTCAAGAAAAAAGGGGAAACTAAGCAAAAAGGGAAGACTGTGCACTCTGTATATTATATATATTTTTACGTTTAATTTATTGAGCGATTTATAATGAAAATGAAATGAAATATTTTTTATTCGTTTACTTAAAAAAATGGTATGCCTTCAAATTCAAATTCTTTTATTTAAAAAAAATTGCATGCCTTCAAATTAAAATGCATTTACATATTAATATAAATATATTTTTTCACTCATTAATCTTGTCAATCACTTTTTAATAAATTATTTCCTTCCTTTAATTATAAGTGTCCTCAATAATATATTCAATTAAGTAATTTTTCTTCAATTTTAAATTATTTTGATGCAATTTTTACATTAATTTATTTATATATAATTGATTATAAATCAATTATATATAAATATATAATTGATTATAAATCAATTATATATAAATATATATTTTTCAGAGAGAGCGAGAGGAAATTTCTAGATGAATTAATAAAAAAGTATATTATAAGGCTAATTATTAAGGTTTAAATATTATTTTTATTATTATTAATTAAATAATATCAATAAATGTTTTAAATTTGTAACAATTACATTATTTATAAAATTAATTAATTACAATAGCAAAATGAACAATAGAAAAATATGAATACAATTCAAACTGTTTTCAAAATACTCATCTTTATATTCAATTTCCTAATAATAAATTACATGTTTTCATGATTTTTTTTATTACTAATTACAGCTGCGCTTATTGTTACTGAAAATTATATTCTTCTTTTATGTTTATAAAAAGTAACAAGTTTTAAATGAATTTTAGTATTTTTGCTATACATAACAATGCAAAAACAGGATTACTTGATCGGAGTGCCATCTATTGGATTTATTTGAACTACGACACCCCTCCGGATGCTAAGAGAAAAAACTACCCCATACACATACACGGGCGATGCATAGGGCTGGTGCTAAGTTTTGCGCCATCATGGGACATCGAGAAAATATTTAATAATAGATTTAAGACTTTCACGATGATCCATTATAATAAATTTAAATTAAAATTCAAAGATTTTTCGGGTTTCAATCGTGAGCGAAACTATGAATGTTGCCGACGTTTCGTGAACATTGCAGTTCACTTCTTCAGGGCTGACCTGAAACTGAAGTCTCAGGTCATGTTGTTCTTAGGTATGTATTCTCTACGATGCCTGTGATTGGCCAGAGCGCCCCCTGGTGTGGGCTGGTTGAACTTGATTGGCCAATCAAGTCTTTTTTTTTTTTTTTTTTTTTAAAAACCCGGGAGGA
>CAKNYM010029987.1:0-11552 GCA_932195095.1 Andricus curvator | reverse complement strand
TCATAGTTTCGCACACGATTGAAACCCGAAAAATCTTTGAATTTTTTATTTTAATTTAAATTTATTGTAAGATCCGAAATATCAGCTACTATGCAACAAACAAATACAAAATAAAAACTATTACAAACATTTCACGGAATGACAGATTTTGTCTAAACAAACATTTATGCAATTATAATTTTTTAAACTTACCTATTGTATTGTATTGTATTTTATTACTCTCCCTTTTACGGGTTTGAGGGCTCGGTTCCCTTTAAATCTTTCACAATTTCACTTAACCACTATGCCTTATGCCTAACTTAACCTAACTTAACCATTAATCGCTTCGCTTTCTTATTATTTACTAACTCTTACATATTATCTTACAATTGCGCGAGACCTTCCAGGGCTTCCATTTTCTCTTACCATTTCTCTTCAAGCTTTTGTAAGTCACGCAACACTAATTTTTCTTACATATTTCTTTGTATCAATTTTGGTCTCGATTTTGGTTTTTTTTTCACCCCCTTGCATTCTCTTTTCCCTATTCTCTTCTAGTCTTGTTCCTCGGTTATAGTATCCACAATGTCATTTAGAACAGCTGAAATATCCGGGTCTGTTTCCATAACTTTATTCTGTTTTTCTCCTACATTTCTTCTTTCTTCCTTCTCTTGTTTCTCTCTTTTGTTTTCTTCCTCATCTTTGCTTTGTTTTTCTGTAGATTCATCTTCTATCGACGAAACATCTTCAGTAGAGGAGTCATCTGATGATGATTCTGTAGAGGAGTCATCTGATGATGATTTTCATTTATAACAGGCTGAACAATTACACCAGCACACAAAAAAAACACTTTTCTTATTTACAGACGCGACACATATATTCTCATGTATTTTGACCCGCTGAGCACGAATACGAGGCCCGTTTGACCCCAGCACATCTGGGTCAAGGGAATTTGAAGGTCAAATCGACAGAAAAGTCATTTGGGTGAGGATAGCTATTATAATTTATGTTTTTTGGGTCGCTGAATCCGAATCCGGGGTCCATTTGAACTTATCGAGTCAAAGTCAAGGTCATTTCAAGGTCAATTTCGATCATTTTTCTATAAACAAATTTCTGACTGCAGATTCTGAAAGAACGGAAGATTTTACGTCCAGATATGTATGTTTGTATTTTTCTATGACGACCTCTAAGGTCATTTTAAGGTCATTTTATTGAAATATATAGATGGTTCATATGGGTAAAGTATAGCTACATGGGACTAGACTACTATACTAATATGTTGTGGGGGTCGCTAAATCTGAATCCAAAGCCCGCTTGGCCCCAGGGTGCCAAGGTCAAGGTCAGATCAAGATCATATCAAGGTCATATCAAAGTTAGGTCGGAAGAAAAAGATGTTACCGATCCAAAATTTGACTTCTACATGTTTTTGGGTGAGTGAATTCGAATCTGAAGCCCGTTTAACACCACAAATCAGGACGAAAATCCCAAGTGAACAATAAACTTCAAGCGCTATCACCACGACAGTTTATTTAAGACAGTCAGAAATTAGTACATATGTTTGGTTACAAATTACCTTGTCTCCACAGAAAAAACTAAGAATAAAATTTGTTGCAAAGAATCTTTCGTCGGAAATCGAATGTAAAGTTTATCTTGTGTTTTTTCTGTGCAAATTCGCACCGCTTACTTCAGGAAACTTATATCTCATAGGGCACCTCCACGTGGTGACGGCGGAAAACGGATTTTTTTTTTGCTTTTTTACTTTTCGTCTAAGCCCTGGGGTGGAAGCATAATACCGTCATGGCCGACACGAGAGAAAGTACGTTGCAGGGTTTCGGATGCCCAGTATCGGCGGTTGGTCAGGGTGAGGAAACGGGCCCGCAATTGTCGTCATCCAGCTACCGCCACCCTTTATTGGTTGGCGATTCAACTGATGAAGAATATAAAGCTACAACAAGTAATCATGTTTCTACCAACCATGACTGCAACAGCAATAAAAATGTTTTTTGCTACGTTTGTGGGAAATATGAAGTCATCACTTGCCGTCGGTCAATGAATGAGCAATGTAGAAACATATATCGTCAATGTTATAAAAAAGAATTTTCCCTTAAAAATGAAACATTTGCTCCAGATAGCATTTGCAGTGCTTGTTAAAATATGCTTTTACGTTGGAATAAAATGAAAAACAATAAAATGTTAAAATACTCCTGACCGGTAATGTGGTCAATACCTCAATCTGAAAAGACTGTTATTTTTGCAATACAAAATTTAAATGATTCAAGGTTAAAAACAAATCAAAAATATCTTATGCAATAGTGTCTTCTGTCATAACTGCAAAATCCAATCTAGAGTCTGCTATCGAAAATATGGATACCAGGTCAATGATAAATGAAGCTTCAACAAATAAAGAGACAGATAGAGAGGTGATATTAGACAGTGAAGAAGAATCTGACGACTGCTCATACGAAGATCATGAAAATGAAGAATATGTGCCAAAATTGCGGAGAAAGCAAAAAAATGAATCTTTAAGACTATTCAACCAAGATAGTTTAAACGATTTTATCAGGAACATGGATCTTCCTAAAGATGCTTCTGAATATATGGCAGCTGAGTTGAAGAGCCGTGGAATGGTAGGACAGGGGACGAAGTCATCTTTCTACAGGAATCAAGAAAAGAAGTTCCGTCAGTACTTCAATAAAGATGAAGAAGGTATGTTGGTATATTGCAGAGATGTTAACGGTTTAATGAATTAACTAAAAAAGGATGTTTACGTTACAGAAGAATGGAGATTGTTTATGGACTCGTGAAAATAAGGTCTTAAGGCAGTGCTGCTTAACAATGGAAATGAGTACGCAAGTCTACCAATAGCGCATTCAACACAATTAACAGAAAGTTAGGAAAACGTCCAATATGTATTGGAGAAAATTAAATATGACAAACATAAGTGGCAAGTTTGTGGTGATTTGAAAATCATAACCATTCTCCTTGGTCAACAATCAGGATATACAAAGTATCCCTGCTTTTTGTGTTTGTGGGATAGCAGGGATCGCGCGAAACATTACAAGAAGAAGGTTTGGCCAACAAGAGAACAACTTGAACCTGGAAATCACAATCTACTTCAAAAACCTTTAATTGATCCATCAAAAGTATTGCTCCCACCTCTGCACATAAAACTTGGACTTATGAAACAATTCTTCAAAGTTTTGAATAAAGAAGGAACATGTTTTCAGTACTTGACAAATAAATTTCCTCGATTAAGTGATGCCAAAATTGAAAGAAGGAGTATTTGATGGACCTCAGATCCGTAAAATGTTTTACGACGAAAATTTCATCAACACAATGACAGAATTAGAAAAAGCTGATCGGCTCAGTTTTCGAGATGTTGCTCAAAACTTCTTAGGAAATCACAGAAGTAATGACTACAAAGCAATCGTAGCAAATATGGTGAGGAGCTATCAACGCTTGGGATGTTTGATGAATCTCAAACTCCATTTCATGGACTCTCATATTAGCTATTTTCCTGAGAACTTAGGCGATTACAGCGAAGAGCAAGGGGAGCGTTTCCATCAAGATCTAAAAGACGCTGAGCTTCGATGGCACGGAAAATGGGACGTGAATATGTTGGCTGACTACTGCTGGCTGCTAAAGAGAGATCAAGTACCTGGCGATGAAGATGGTGATAGTTCGAAGAGAACTATAAATCCACTGCATAGATCCTTTGACAATAAAAGAGAACGTTATAGGCGAAAGAAAGAATAAACGCTATTCCAAAATACGATACCGTAACTCTCGTGTAGTCCTGATTTGTTGGGTTAAATTTTGTAACAGTTACACCTTTTTCTCTCGATATGACCTTGATCTGACCTTGACCTTGGCACCCTGGGGTCAAGCGGGCCTCAAATTCAGATTCAGTGACCTCCACAACATATTAGTTTAGTTGTCTAGTCCCATGTAGATATATTTTACCCATATGAACCATCTATATATTTGAATAAAATGACCTTAAAATGACCTGAGAGGTCCTCATAGAAAAATACGAACATACATATCTAGACGTAAAATCTTCCCGTCTTTCAGAATCTGCAGTCAGAAATTTATTTTTAGAAAAATTAACGAAATTGACCTTGAAATGACCTTGACCTTTACTCAATAAGTTCAAATGGACCCCAGATTCGGATTTAGCGACCCAAAAGACATAAATTATAGTAGCTATCCTCACCCAAATGACTTTTCTGTCGATTTGACCTTCAAATGCCCTTGACCCAGATGTGCTGAGGTCAAATGGACCTCGGATTCGTGCTCAGCGGGTCAAAATACATGAGAATATATGTGTCGCGTCTGTAGATCAGAAAAGTTTTTTTTTGTGTGCCGGTGTTATCTTCTCCGTTTCGTCATCTTGTATTTCCTCTTCTTGCTCATTGTCAGTAATCTCACTATAAAGGGCTTCAATGCGTGGAATAGTAGCACTTTGTTCTATTGTTGGAATAGGTTGAACCACACTTACACTATTACTGTCACCCAGAACTCCGAGGGGATCGGCATTGTTTGCCAATCTATTGTGGGATTCTCTGCGCGTTTGATCGTTTTGAACCGCATCCACAACTTTTGGGTGTTTTAGTGGTGTCATTGTAGAACAGAAAAAAGTAAGTCGAAAAGTCCCATAAACTTTTTGGACCCATACGTATTTTGGGACTGACAGAGCTTTGAAATTGTATGTAGACACGCTCGACAACTTCAAGCTTTTACTAATTGATTAACAAAATTAATAAAATGACATGAATTGCACTTTCAGCAATTTATATCCAACTGTGCACGTGTCCAGATGGCATTTGTACAACTGTACACGTGCACAGTTGTGCGAAAAGTCATACTTCAGAAAATCGAAAAAATTTTGCAATGCTCAAAGTGGTTTATCCTAATAATTTTTTTATCAACCTAACGCCCTCAAAGGTGATGTTCGAACATCCCCAGGAAACCACCTCAACGGAGACATGTGTTTGAATTTGCCTCCAGGTGTATTAGGGATATTTTTACATCACATACTTACGAAAATTAAAAAATTTCCATAATGGTCAAAGTCCTTATGATTTTCTATGAACTTAATAACATTAGATATGATATTCCAACACCCTCTCCTCCCCATCCCGCAAAAACTACTCCTGCATCAGTGAGGCCAATATAAATTTTCCTAGAAAAATGCTAGGATTTCTTGCCATATTTTACACAATCATCAAATTGATTAGCCCTAATGATTTTTCAAAAAACTCAATGAGCCAGGGGATAATGTTTCAACATCCCCAGGAAACCACTCCTATCGGGATACATGCCTGCACTTGTCTCCAGGTGTATGATGGATGTTTTTAAATCACATTCTTACGGTAATCTGAAAATTTTCATAATGGTCAAAGTCCTTATGATTTTTTTATAAAGTCAGTAAACTGAAGACTGGTACCCCCCTCCCCCTCACAGTAAGTTCGATCTGAATTTTCCTAGAAAAATGCTAGGATTTCTTGCGATATTTTACACAATCATCAAATTGATTAGCCCCAATGATTCTTAAAAAAAACTCAATGAGCCAGGGGATAATGTTTCAACCTCCCCCCGGCCCAAACCACCCCTGCAGTAAGTTTGATCTGAATTTTCCCATAGAAATGCTATGATTGCTTGCCATATTTTACACAATCATGAAATTAATTAACCCCACTGATTGTTTGAATAGTTCAGTCAGCTAGGAGCTGATCTTCTCACATCTCCAGGAAACCACCCTACCGAGATACATGCCGGCAATCCCTACAGGTGTATGATGGATATTTTTAAATCACATTCTTATGGTAATCTGAAAATTTCCATAATGGTCAAAGTCCTTATTACTGAAGCATCAAATTAATTAACTCCTTTGATTTTTCAAAAAGCTCAATCAGACAGGGGATGATGTTCCAATACCCCCCCCCTAAATCATCCTTGCAGTGAGGATGATCTAAATTTTCCTAGATGAATGCTACGATTTTTGTCATATTTTATGCAATTAGAAAGTTGCTCAGCGTCACTGATTTTGAAAATAGATCTAGAAACTGCCGATTAATTGTTTTACTGTAGTTAAAAAACCATGAGACATATTTCCCCCAATGTAGCCTGGACGACGCGGTTGAAAATACCTGATCACTCAGCTCGAATGAGTACTTACGAATTTATTGAGGCTTAATAAAGTCCAGTTTGTGTTTGCTTGATCCGGAAACTACCGATGATTTTTTTTTTAATGTAGTTAACCATTCCACAGACATATTTTCCTTAATGAAGATCTGACGAAGTGGTTGGAAAGACCTGTTTAATTAGCTCGAATAAGTACTCACGAATTTATTGAGGCTTATTAAGGTCCAGTTTGTGTTTGCATGATCCGGAAACTACCGAATAATTTGTTTGCGATAGTTAAGAAACCCTCAGACATATTCTCCCTTAAGTAGCTTTGGCGTTCCGGTTAGCGAGACCTCATTAATTAGCTCTAATAAGTACTTACGAATTTATTCAGTCCTAATAAAGTCCATTTTGTGTTTGCATTATGCGAAAACTACCAAATATTTTTTAAGGGTGTTTAAATACTTGCAATCTCACTCTTCTAAGCGTGGTCTTCATGATGTGCTTGATAAGTCATGATTTATAAGGCTTGACAAGTTCAATTTAATAGAGCTCAGTTTGTGCTCGAAAAAATTTGATAAATTTGTAGTGTGACTGATAATAATTAAGATAAGTTTCGTAATCTTCTCTCTGCAATGTGAAAAAGTGTTACGTAAATGACAATGAATTCAGTTTAGTATGCATGTTTATAATTTTATTTTATTTCGAATGAAAAAAACATAATGCATACTTACGTTTAAAGTATCCGGAAGCAAATAAGGGCCAACTACTTGATCTCACAGTATACCGGACCAGACGTTTACTTTCTACCTACGCTGAAAACCACGGTTTTTGGTTTTCTCTGGATTTTCTAAAGCATAAAAGTGTACGTTGTGTTGATTACATATACCATCCCGAGTGAAGGTGGATTCGTCTGTCCCCAAAATGTTTTTTATAAAGTCTGTATCATTTTCGTTAATTTCTAAGAGCCAGGTGCAAAATACCATCCTTCGAGGGTGGTCACATTTAAATTACAATGAAGATTAAACATTTTCTTTCAAGAGTATCATATTGTTGCGATTTTTAAATTTAACTTAACTTTTTAATTCAATACTATTCAGTTTGCATTGCCTAAATTGAAAATTTTTCAGTTTTGAGGCCCTTGAACTTCAAATTGTTTCATTTTCAACATTTCTTTAAACAGTTAAAAGTTTTAAGTCTTCTATTGCTTTTGAGTGATTTTTAATGAAGAATAAGAAATAAGTAGGTAGATTTTATGATGTTTGAACAATTTAGAGTTCAAGAGTTTTTAAATTGAACTATGTAGACTTAAAAACGTTAAAGATTGAATAATCGTAGTCACATAATTCTGAAATTAAACATTTAAATTCAATGATTCACGATATACCAATTATAAATAGGGGGGGGGGGGGAGAGCGGGCTCATACCGACCGCTCGTACCATACCGACCCCCCCCCCCATTTTTTCCAGCGATGGTGCTGCCGGCCCAATCGTCAGTAGCCTCAGTGGATTGATTTCATACTACAGACCATTTGGACATAGATAGCCATCTTATTTCTTATATTGTTCTACGGTTTTCGCGTCATGTTGTGTTTTGACAACAGTGATATTCATTATTGAGATGCACGGAACTTGAGTTGTAAGTGTTTATTTGTTTTCAGAAAAATCAAAAGGTAAGTTATTTTGATTGCTTATGGCCACCGCTTCAACTCACGCTATTGAAATTAGATCGCCTCCATTACCATAAGTGAACGGCAAGCCGTTATGTGAAAAAAGTCGGGGTGATCTATAACCGACCGCAAAGTGGTGGTCCGAAACCGAGAACCCATTTTTTTGCACCGTAATTGTTCATAGCGTGTTTTTGAGCGGCAAAAAGTGATTAAAAATGATTTCTGGCGGTAATCGCACATTTGTTTTATAGAAATGGGACGAACAATCAAACGCAATGTTGCAAAAAGAGATCCGACGATTCTGCGTCGAGCAGTTGCAGCAATGAAATTGGGATAGCCGCTTCGCGCAGCCGCACATGAATTTAAAATTCCTCGATCGACAGTAATGCTGCATCGGAGAAATAATGAAAATAAAACAACAGAAGAAGATGAAACAACTGAACGACTTATAGAAGTGAATGTCGATAATATAAAGATTGTGGCGAAAGACTTCAAAACGGTAAGTTTTGAATTGTGTTTACATGTGTTCCATGTAGGCATATTGCATTTGGTGTTTTCTTATATTTTTCTATTGTTTTTGTAGGTGCTCAGCGCACAACAGGACATTTTTTTCGAAAGTCATCTTCTTCCCTGCCGATGAAACAGCACTGGCGAACCGCACTGGCCCGCAAGTGCCGTTTTAGTGACTGTTTTGCTGATTTCGGCACCTAAACGGCACTCAGAGTGATGCGACGGTCATATAATGGCCCTATTGTAATCGCCACGTACCGGGCTGGCAGAGTGGTTTACAGTAGTTGGCTGCCACACATTATGAATTTTCTCATTATATATATTTTATACTTATAAATTAAATAATGATATACTAATCTGAAGTTGAATTCGAAAATGTTGTCTGTTTTGGCGTATCTCATTCCATTTACGTGATAAATTATATTCATTTCAATTTTAAACTGTTCACAATAAAAGTTAGATATCTGAAATTATCGAAACCCGTAGATTCTGAATTTCTAACTTTCGCAGAGCTAATGGTCCCACGTGCATTGGAGCTTGCCGCAAATAAAGTCAACATAAAATCCGGCTTTCGATCTTAGAATGACACTCCGAATGCAATGGATGTTGTTGAGGAAGAAGAAGAACAAGAAGAGGAAGGGAATCAATAACAACAACGAGGAAAAGAAAACAGGCCATTGGGCACATCAACTCTGCGCGCATCAACATCATTCTTAAATTCAACTCTAAGAATCGCTTTCGCCATTCCCGAAGGCTCCACCGCGCAGCCTGAAAAAGAGAAGAGGTCGACAGCCAGGCCGAACAGTGATTTTCATAGCCGATACTGAGATAGAACGAATTGCCGTACAAGAAAAAACACAAAGTTCAAAGGAAAACGCGAAACAAGATAAAGGACAGTAACAAAAAGAGAAACGCGAACAAAAACAAACGAAAAAGAAGAAAAGAAAAAGCAACACGAAGAAAAAAAGCGACAAAAACAAGAAGAGAAAAAAAGAAAACAAAATGCGAAAGGAGAACGGCAAAGTAAACAGCGAAAACAACAGAAGCAAACGAAAAAGCAAAATGAGCCGCAGCCGTCGACGAGCGGCCTCCGGAAAACTATTTTTATTTTATAAAAAAAGGCCTTAAAATGTAAATAAATAAATTCAAAAATAATTTCAGTTCATTCCAAATCGTAGTGTTTTACTTACAAATTACAATGATAATTCGAAATTTTGGTTTTCCTCGCGATTCGCTGCAAAAAAATAGGAGGTCTGTTACGGACCACCATTTTTGAGTACGTCAAAAACGTAGATTTTTACTTTTTCCTCTGTATCTCCCACTTAACGACACCCATAAACCTCATCATCCGGCGGGAAACATAGAAATATGATCAGTCTACAGAGTACAACTTTGCACTCAGCAAACAAATTATTTTGGACACCTTTATGGCCTTTACCATTTAGGCGGTCGGTGTGGGACCACTCTACCCACATAAACTGATATAAATTTTTCAAAGCTAGAAATTTTTGAATGGTAAGCCCTAATATCTGAAAAGTTATTAATTTAAAATGAAAACTTTTAAAATTAAGTAACTTCTGATTGTTAGTTTAGTTTAGAGTTTATTAAAGCCATGGGACAAGTCCCCTACAGGCAAAAAGATATTTACATGAATAGGTACACGGAGAAACTTTGTACAGGAAAAGTTACTAAATTAGGTTACAATGGAGGGACAAAGGCGATAATTTGTATATTTTAATACAGTGGTAGTAAGCTGTACTATTTTCATATGAAAGTTTCGTGTTGATAATACCAATTCTTAGTATTTTCTGTAGCAAAATCCTGGATAGGATAAATTAGTAGAGACATTATTAAATTGTATTAAAAGAATAGAAGTAATAGGTATCTAAAATAACATAAAAGACTAAATTTGTAAGAGGAACTACTATTGTCTGTAGGAATATGAATTATACCATGGCACTTCCTATTTCTTGCATTATAGAGTAAGACAAATTCGGTAGATTGCTCTGGAATATTAGTAAGTTACTTAGTAAGCGAGCCTAGCGTTGGACCGAGCGCAGCCGAGTGTGAACGATGTGAGCCGAACAACACAACGGCACAACACAACGTTTAAAATGAACCAACTGTCAATTGAAAATTTTAATTTCATGATTCTAACTTAAAAATTGTTCATTTTGAATATTTTTATTTTAAAATATAAATTTTATTTCGTTTTCAACTTGCTAATTACAGTTTGGAAATCTTCAGTTCAGATCCTTATTACAATAAATTATGATAATTCGAAAGCCTGTGAACAATCAATGAACGATTTAATGAAAATTAAAAAAAAAAAATTATGGCAACGGCCATACCACGCTGGAAACACCAGTTCCCGTTAGATCACTGAAGTTAAGCAGTGTTGGGCGCGGTTAGTACTTGGATGGGTGACCGTCTGATACTACTGCGTTGCTGTTGGCGGCCGTGGGTGTGGTGAGCCCACACTTGTAGTTATTTACTACAAAAAACTATCCACCTAGAAACACTACCCGAATTGGGTAGAGTCACGCTTACCCCTAGAGGCTCGCCGAAAGGGAAATAGCTTAATGGTATAGCTATTGAAGTGCTAGCATTTACTTCATAGAGGCGATAAATTTCTGAATCGCATAATCTGGTTTAGCAGGTTGGAATATCGCCGTGCTGCCGCGTCGGAGACCCGTGTTCGATTCCCACAAGCCTTATGTTAATCACATTTTTCTGTCTCAGCTTGTAATATAATATTCCTGTATGTATATAATAAATTTATAAACTGCATTTATATAATCATATGTACTACTCCTGTAGGCCTATAGTCAGCATGTACGTCGTTTCTGGTCGAATGCTTGTGTAAAAGAGTAAGTGTGTCGTGACCTTCAACGCGACGGGGCGCATGTTGGGTTTATTTTTTTCGTCTGCTAATCCGACTGTACCAATTTTTACTAAGTCATTTACTAAATCAGTGCGCCAGTCTCTCTCGACGTTACTACAGTTGTTTGCAAATATTGCAGTAAGTGGCTGTAATACATGCTTGCTGGTTTACTACAGAGGTTTGTAAATACTTCAAACCTTTTTTGAAATAAATGTAACATTTTTAGATTTGATTGCAATTAATTTTGTAGTTCGGGATTTAGTTACCAGTTACTACTCGAAGTAGTAAATATTACAAAAGTTCCGCTCTGTCCCTCCATTGCAAACTAGAAGTAGTAAAATCTAGTCTGATTTTTAGCAAATATTACAGCAAAAGGTTTCTCC
>CAKNYM010029985.1:0-11943 GCA_932195095.1 Andricus curvator | reverse complement strand
AAAAAAATCGCAAAAGCCAATTTTTCACTTATGGGGTTTTTAGGGACCCCATAAAACAGACTTATGGGGGTTAGACTTATGGTTTGTTTGTTACTCCAAGTGAAAAATAGACAAATAGTTAGAAATTTCAGAAAAAACCGCAACTTTCTACCATTAAGCAAAGATAATATTAACAATAACAATAAATTGTTTAAACAATTATGTTTTCGACAAAAAATGTAGTTAAAAGAATTAATTTTCAATAAAAACACTAATTTTCAACCAAAGAAAAATTGATTTTGAATAAAAAAACTAATTTTCTACCAAAAAGAATAATTTTTAACCAAATATTTTAATTTTTAATGGAATTTTCAACCAAAAAGGTTATATTGCTACCAAAAAAAAGACAAATTTTCTAAAAATAGATGACTTTTCAACTAAAAAACGCAAATTTTTAACAAAAAATAGAATAGTTTAATTTTCAGCTAAAAAAATAAGTTTATAAGCAAATAAAATGAATTATCAACGAAATAGTTAAATTTTCAACCAAATAAATGAATTTTCTATCAAAAAGGTTAAATGTCTATCAACAAAAAATTACGACAAATAATATAGTTAAAAAAATTAATTTTCAATAAAAACGCTAATTTTCAACCAAAGAAAAATTAATTTTCAATAAAAAAAAAATCGCAGAAGCCAATTTTTCACCTATGGGGTTTTTTGGGACCCCATAAAGCAAACTTATGGGGGTTATATTCAAAAAGTAATTATTCGTTTGTTTGTTACTCCAAGTGAAAAATAGACAAATAGTTAGAAATTTCCGAAAAAAACGCAACTTTCTACCATTAAGCAAATAGAATATTAACAATAACAATAAATTGTTTAAACAATTATGCTTGTCAACATTAATTAACTATTACCTCAATATAATTGAAAATTAGACAAAAAGTGGAAATTTTTTGAAAAAACTGCGACTTTCTATCTCTATTCTGAGAGAAAATTGTTCAAAACAAAAACAAATTGTTTAATATAATATTATATAATTTAATATGAAGTAGAATTTTATGTATTGGAAACAATTTGCGTTTAAAAAACTGCAACAAATCATGATTAGACCCAAAACCTCGCAAAACCCAATTTTTCAGTTATGGGAGTTTTCCGGGACCCCATAAAACAGACTTATGGGGGTGATATTTAAAAAGTAATATTTAATTGGTATTCTATGGCTAATTGTAATGAGAAATTTTGAGTTTCAACTTGATTCACCTAATATTGACAATTCTGAATAAAATTTACGAAAACTTCTTTTTTTCTTATGGGAAATACGTCATGGGGCTTGCGAAATCTTTAAAAAGCATTTTTTTTTAAAAAAGCATTTATTTTTCTGTGTATTCCAACCAAAAAGATAAAATGTATATCAAAACAAAATGTTGACGACAAATGGAAGTTATATTTTTAGTTAAAAAAATTCATTCTCAATAAAAAAACTAATTTTTTCCAAAAAAGAATAATTTTTAACAAAATACATTAATTTATCAACCAAATATTATAATTTTTAATGGAATTTTCAACCAAAAAGGTTTAATTTTCTACCAAAAAAGAGTAAATGTCTATAAAAAAAAATTACGACAAAAAATTTAGTTAAATTTTTAGTTAAAAGAATTAATTATCAATAAAAACACTAATTTTCAACCAAAGAAAAATTGATTTCGAATAAAAAAACTAATTTTCTACCAGAAAAGAATAATTTTTAACTATTTTAATTTTTAATTGAATTTTCAAACTAATAATTGAATTTTTAACAAAAATGGTTATATTGCTACCAAAAACAGACAAATTTTCTAAAAATAGATGAATTTTCAAATAAAAAAGATCAATTTTTAACAAAAAATAGAATTGTTTAATTTTCAGTTAGAGAAATAAGTTTTCAAGCAAATAAAATGAACTATCAACGAAATAGTAAAATTTTCAACCAAACAAATGAATATTCTATTAAAAAAGATTAAATGTCTATTAAAAAAAAAAATTACGACAAAAAATTTAGTTGAATATTCACTTCAAAAAATTAATTTTCAATAAAAACACTAATTTTCAACCAAAGAAAAATTAATTTTCAATCAAAAAATCGCAGCCAATTTTACACTTATGGGGTTTTTCGGGACCCCATAAAACAGAATTATGGGGGTTACATTCAAAAAGTAATTATTCGTTTGTTTGTTACTCCCAGTGAAAAATAGACAAATAGTTAGAAATTTCTGAAAAACCGCAACTTTCTACAACTAAGCGAAGAGAATATTAACAATAACAATAAATTGTTTAAATAATTATGTTTGTCAACATTAATTAACTATTACCTCACTCTAATTCAAATGGGACAAAAAGTGGAAAATTTTTGAAAAAACTGCGACTTTCTATCTTTATTCTGAGAGAAAATTCTTAAAAACAATAACAAATTGTTTAATATAATATTATATAATTTAATATAAAGTAGAATTTTATGTATTGGAAATAATTTGCGTTTGAAAAACTGCAAAAAATCATAATTAGGGCTTAAAACTCGCAAAACCCAATTTTTCAGTTATGGGAGTTTTCCGGGACCCCATAAAACAGACTTATGGGGGTGATATTTGAAAAGTAATATTTAATTGGTATTCTATGGCTAATTGTGAAGAGAAATTTTTAGTTTCAACATGATTCCCCTAATATTGACAATTCTGAATAAAATTTACAAAAACGTCTTTTTTTCTTATGGGAAATACGTCATGAGGATTGCGAAATCTTTAAAAATCATTTTTTTCAAAAAAAAAGCATTTATTTTTTTGTTTATTCCAACCAAAACATTAAATGTCTATCAAAAAAAATGTTGACAGAAAATGGAAGTTATATTTTTAGTTAAAAAAATTAATTTTCAATACAAAAACTAATTTTTTACCAAAAAAGAATAATTTTTAACAAAATACATGAATTTTTAACAAAATACATGAATTTTTAACCAAATATTTTAATAGAATTTTCAACCAAAAAGGTTTAATTTTCTACCAAAAAAGAGTAAATGTCTATAAAAAAAAATTACGACAACAAATTTAGTTAAATTTTTAGTTAAAAAAATTAATTTTCAATAAAAACACTAATTTTCAACCAAAGAAAAATTGATTTTGAATAAGAAAACTAATTTTCTACCAAAAAAGAATAATTTTTAAGCAAATATTTTAATTTTTAATGGAATTTTCAACCTAAAAAATGAATTTTCAACAAAAATGGTTATATTGCTACCAAAAACAGACACATTTTCTAAAAATAGATGAATTTTCAAATAAAAAAGATCAATTTTTAACAAAAAATAGAGTTGTTTAATTTTCAGTTAGAGAAAAAAGTTTTCAAGCAAATAAAATGAATTATCAACGAAATAGTTAAATTTTCAACCAAACAAATCAACAAAAAATTACGACAAACAATTTAGTTAAAAAAAATTAATTTTCAATAAAGACACTAATTTTCAGCCAAGGAAAAAATTATTTTTCAATCAAAAAATCGCAGAAGCCAATTTTTCACTTACGGGTTTTTTCGGGACCCCGTAAAACATACTTATGGGGGTTACATTCAAAAAGTAATTATTCGTTTATTTGTTATTCCAAGTGAAAAATAGACAAATAGTTAGAAATTTCAGAAAAAACAGCAATTTTCTACCATTAAGCAAAGTGAATATTATTAACAATGATAAATTGTTTAATCAATTATGTTTGTCAACATTAATTAATTATTACCTCACTCTAATTGAAAATTGGACAAAAAGTGGAAAATTTTTGAAAAAACTGTGACTTTTTATCTGTATTCTGAGAGAAAATTGTTCAAAACAATAACAAATTGTTTAAAAAATTTATGTAAACATCTAATAATCAGTATAAAGTAGAATTTTATGTATTGGAAACAATTTGCGTTTAAAAAACTGCAAAAAATCATAATTAGCGCCAAAAACTCGCAAAACCCAATTTTTCAGTTATGGGGGTTTTCCGGGACCCCATAAAACAAACTTATGGGGGTGACATTTGAAAATTAATATTTAATTGGCATTCTATGGCTAATTGTGAAGAGAAATTTTGAGTTTCAACTTGATTCACCTAAAATTGACAATTCTGAATAAAATTTACAAAAAAGTCTTTTATTCTTATGGGAAATACGTGTTAAACTTCATAGACTTGCGAAATCTTTAAAAAGCATTTTTTGCAAAAAAAGCATTTTTTTTGTGTATTCGAACAAATTCAGTATAAAGTAATATTTTAGGGGTGGTCCAAAAACTAACTGAATTTTTTTTTCGAATTTTTAAGCATGTCGCCCGAAAATTTGTTCGAATTCACACAAAAAAATCCATTTTTTTTGTTTTGAAAAAAAAAATGATATCTAAAGCTGGCGCAAGCCCCATGAAGTTTAACACGTATTTCCCTTAAGAAAAAAAGAGGTTTTTGTTAATTTTATTCAGAATCATCAATATTAGCTGAATAAGAATGAAATAAAATATTACTTTTTAAATATCACCCCCATAAGTCTTTTTTATAGGGTCCCAAAAGAAACCGCATAAGTGAAAAAGTGGGTTTTGCGAAATTTTTGCTCTAATTTTAATTTTTTTGTAATTTTTTAAATGTAAATTGCTTCTATAACATAAAATACTACTTTATCCTGATTATTTGATGTTTAAATAAATTGTTTAAACAATTTATTATTATTTTGATCAATTTTCTCTTAGAATAGAGATAGAAAGTCGCGGTTTTTTCAAAGAATTTCCACTTTTTGTCCAATTTTCAATTATAGTTAGGTAATATTAATGTTAATATTAATGTTCATCAATGTTAAAAAACACAATTGTTTAAATAATTTACTATTGTTAATAATATTCTTTTTGAATATTGCTGGAAATTGCGTTTTTTTTCTTTCTCAACTTTTATTTCACTTTTCACTTAGAGTGAGTTAATGTTTGATTTATTTTAGCAAAAATAATTATTTACACAAATTATTATTGTTTATAGCTATCTTCTTCTATATTAATACTAGATAGTTGCGGTTTTTTCTTAAATTTGTAACTTTTTGTCCACTCTTCAATTAAAGTAAAGTTATAATTAATTTGAGTTTAAAAACATGATTGTTTAAACAATTTATTATTACTCTTAATAATATTCTCTTTGCTTAGTGGTAAAAAGTTGCGGTTTTTTCTGAAATTTGTAACTGAATGTTACTTTTCACTTGGAGAGACCTAATGATTAATTAAATTTAACAAAAATAATTGTTTAAAAAAATTATTATTGTTTATATCTATCTTCTTCTATATTAATACTAGATAGCTGCGGTTTTTTAAATTTCTGACTTATTGTCCACTCTTCAATTAAATTGAAGTGATAATTAATTCAAGTTAATCAAAATAATTGTTTAAACAATTTATTATTATTGTTAGTAATATTCTCTTTGCTTAGTGGTAGAAAGTTGCGGTTTTTTCTGAAATTTATAACTGTTTGTCTATTTTTACCTTGGAGTGACTTAATAATGAATTTAATTTAGCAAAAATAATTGTTTAAACAAATTATTATTGTTTATAGCTATCTTCTATATTATTACTAGATAGTTGCGGTTTTTTCTTAAATTGGTAACTTTTTGTCCACTCTTCAATTAATGTGAAGTAATAATAATTTCAAGTTAACAAAAATAATTGTTTAAACAATTTATTATTATTGTTAGTAATATTGTCTTTCCTCAGTGGTACAAAGTTGCGGTTTTTTCTGAAATTTGTAACTGTTTGTCTATTTTCCCCTTGGAGTGACTTAATAATGAATTTAATTTAGTAAAAATAATTGTTTAAACAAATTATTATTGTTTATAGCTACCCTCTTCTATATTATTACTAGATAGTTGTGGTTTTTTCTGAAATGTGTAAATTTTGTCCATTTTTCAATCAGAGTGGAGTAATTATTAATTTAACTTTGAAAAAAAGATTGTTTAAACAATTTATTATTACTCTTAATAATATTCTCTTTGCTTAGTGGTAGAAAGTTGCGGTTTTTTCTGAAATTTGTAACTGTTTGTTACTTTTCGCCTGGAGTGACCTAATAATTAATTAACTTCAACGAAAATAATTGTTTAAACAAATTATTATTGTTTATAACTATCTTCTTCTATATTAATACTAGATAGTTGCGGTTTTTTCTTAAATTTTCAAGTTTTTGTCCACTCTTCAATTAAAGTGAAGTAATAATAATTTAAAGTTAACAAAAATAATTGTTTAAACAATTTATTATTATTGTTAGTAATATTGTCTTTCTTCAGTGGTAGAAAGTTGCGGTTTTTTCTGAAATTTGTAACTGTTTGTTACTTTTCACTTGGAGTGACCTAATAATTAATTAACTTGAACAAAAATAATTGTTTAAACAATTTATTATTACTCTTAGTAATATTTTCTTTGCTTAGTGGTAGAAAGTTGCGGTTTTTTCTGAAATTTGCAACTGTTTGTTACCTTTAACTTGGAGTGATCTAATAATTAATTAAATTTGACAAAAAAAAACTTCATGGGGCTTGCGAAATCTTTAAAAAGCATTTTTTTTTAAATCATTTATTTTGTTGGGTATTCCAACAAATTTGGGGATATGCATGAAAATTAAAAAAATAATTGGACCACCCTAGTGTGAAGTTTGTTTTTACTATATTTAAACAAAAGCTTGTTTAAAAAAAAATTCTAAGGAAAGTAAGAAACCCTGCTTACACAAAATTCTTCAAAGGGTCAGAATGTTCTCTAAAGCCAGAAATAAAATCCTCTCCTTTAAAAAATAAAATAAAATGCCCAGCATCCAGTATTAGTGGGATTATAGCTATTTTATTCCTCGATTTATTTTATTTATTATATCCTTCACGGAGTATATTTTTTTTTATAAAAATAGAAAGTGAAGCTTAAAGATAAAAGATATAAGTCTTATGTAAATAAATGTCGCACCTAGTGACTGATAATTCTTTAACAATAGTTGCAAACTTTTGCGGAGGCGCAAAAGATAGAGTTGGGACTAACAAGACATTCATAAAGTACTGAGTTTAACAGAGTTGTTGAGAGTGCTGAGATCCTATTCGCCCACGAATAAAATAATGTCTAAGGAAGATAGAATCTGTACTTTTCGATCCAATTTGCAGGGTTCGGATCGACTAGAAGGCTTAAAAGGTCATACAGTTATATAAATAATAAAAGTATAGAGATAACTGATTTTTGAAGAACAAAAAAAATCTGTCTCGGCAAGGATTTGAACCCGGAACGCCACCATCCATGAGTCGAGCGTTAACCAATTACGCCACCGAGACCTCAGCAAAACATTATAAGCAATTTATGAATTAATTTATCATTTACATATTCTTGAACAAATAAATATATACAAATAAATAAATTCTTTTAAAGAAAATTAATATAGATATAATATTTAATTCAAGCTGAAGCGCTTTGAATTCCTAAGATTTCGAGTCGAATTCTATTGCATTTGCAAAAAAAATAGTTGTGAAAAAAATATATATAATTTTCAACGAAGAGAGGAGAATTTTGAATTTTGTTCCCAAAAAGTCGGAATTTTTTAGAAAACAGTTATATTTTCAAAAAAAAATTAATTTTCAATAAAAAAGGCGAAAGTTCAACAATATAGTCAAATTTTTTACCAAAAAAAGATAAATTTTCAAAAACCGATTTAAATTTTCAACCAAATAGTCGAAATTTTAGCCAAAAAGAATTTACTTTCAACCTTAAAAGACTTTAAAAGATTTATATTTTTATTTTGAAAAATTAATTTTGAGAATAAATTGAAAACAATTTCAAAATATTTCAAATGATTTTGTGAAAGTATCGTAAAAAATCTGGAAAATTATAAGGCAATTTTTTTTATTTTAAAAGCTTTTTCGAAAATTTCAGAAAAAATTCGAATCATTTAAAAGAATATTTAGAAGTTTTTCAAACATTTCAATGTATACCATTAAGCCATTTCCCTTTCGGGGTAGGCGTGACACTACCCGATTCGGGTAGTGTTTCTAGGTTGATAACTTGTAGTAAATAACTACAAGTGTGGGCTCACCACACCCACGATGTGCCAACAGCACTCAGTTTTCTCGAATGGTCACCCATCCAAGTGCTAACCGCGCCCAACGCTTCTTAACTTCAGTGATCTGACGAGAACTGGTTTTTTCAGCGTAGTATGGCTGTTGGCTTCGCAACGACCATATGTTCAATGTTCTTCAGATAAAAATGACTAAAGTTGTATTTGATTTAAAACGAAGAAGGTAATTCCTTTACTTCAGCGTATATTTCCGTATCTTTATAATAAATCCTACAATCAGAAAGATTTTTTTCCAACTATCTGAAAAGGGGAGAAAAAAATAATAATTTTAAATCTGAAAAAATGCAAAAAATTTAATACAAAATGCAGTTTTTTGAAAATTTCGAAATAAAATTGCGAAGCTCTTAAGGATCTTTAAAGGTTTCAAAATAATACACAAGTTTTCTTGAGACGCCTGGTGAAAATTTAAATTAGTTTTTATTTTTAAAATCTAATTTTAAGAGAATATTCAAAAAGATTTTTAAAATTTTTTAATGATTTCCAAAATTGTTGAAAAGAATTTGAAAGATTTTAAGGCAACTTTTTTAATTTTGCAAAATTAAAAAAAATTGTACGAAAAGCTTAAGTCATTTTGAAAAATATTTAAAAGGTTTAGAAGTTTTGAAAAGATTAAAAAATAATTTAAAATTTGAAAAGATTTCGTAAAGTTGAAAACAAATGTTGATTTTTGAAGATTTCGAACAAAAAGTTTATTAACTTTTTAAAAATTTGAAAAACTGTCAAGGAAATAAAAAATTTCTTACGATTCCAGGAAACATTTTAAAATATAATTTTTTTTAAAAATTAATATTAAGAGAAAATTGAAAAAATTCAAAACATTCAAAATGATTCCCAAAAATATCGTAAAAAAATCTGGAAAATTCTGGGACAATTTTTTTAATTCTGACAGTTTTTTCCAACATTTCAGAAAAAATAAAAATAATTTTAAAAGATTTTTAAAGGATTCAAAATTATACAAAAATTTTCTTAAGACTCTTGGGAAAATTTTAAATGACTTTTTATTTAAAAAATGTAATTTGAAAAGAATATTCAAAAAGATTAAAAAATTTATTTAATAATTTACAAAATTGTTACAATGAATTTGGAATATTTTAAGGCAATTTTTTAAAAAGGTTTTAGAAATTTTGAAAAAATTTAAGAATAACTAAAAATTTTAGAAGATTTAAAAAAATTTAAAAGAAAACGTACATTTTGGGAGATTTAGAAAAAATATTTTGAAGCTTTCGAAGAATTTTCAAAGATATTATGATACAAAAATTTTCATAAGACTACTGGGAAAATTTTGAATGTGATATTATTAAAGAAAAATTTTTAAGATTTAAAAATGAAATTGTTTCCTGGGAAATTAATTTATATTTATTTATAATTAATTATTTAATTCTTCTTGATTAAAAATCAAAATCTTTTTTTAGATGAAATATCAAATATTACATTTTGCTTTGAGAATTCATTTTTTTGTTGTTAAAAATTCAACTACTTGGTTAAAAGTTGAACTACTTTACTTCACATTCAAATTTTTTTTAAAGATTAATCATTTCAGTTTAAAATCCATTTTTTGGTTGAAAAAGTAACTTTTTGGTTAAAAATTCATGCTTTTTGTTGAAGATTCGGCTTTTTGGATGAATTTAACTCTTTTGTATTTAAAATAGACATATTTTTTGGTTGAAAATTCAACAATTTGGTTAAAATTTCTACTAATTTGTTAAAAATTAATTTTTTGGTTGAAGACACATAATTTTTAACGTCTTTTCAGACTAGATGGAGATATGAATTAAAAATTATTTTGATTAATTTTTTTCTGAAAAAAGATCTTCTCCTTTCGCTCCGCTGGGAATCGAACCTGAGAACTTCCGATTGCCGGTCGGGTGCTTTCCCATTAAGCTAGTAGAGAGATCTAGAGAAGATCTTTTTTCAGAAAAAATTAATTAAAATAGTTTTTAATTCATATCTTCATCTAGTCTGAAAAGAGGTTGAAAATTTCTGTTATTCTCTGATGATAATACAGATTCCTTGAAAAATTTGATTTACCACCTGGCAAAATAATGCGTTTATTTTCTGAAAAGTTTCTTCTCTCGATCTCTCTAGTAACTTAATGGGAAAGCACCCGACCGGCAATCGGAAGTTCTGAGGTTCGATTCCCAGCGGAGCGATAGGAGAATATCTTTTTTTAGAAAAAAAAAAATTATTTAAAACATGTTTTTTCCTTAAAATCGAAAAAGTATATTTAAAATAGTTAAATATTTAAAACATAAAAGATTTGACTTCAAATCTTAACTTTAATCTTTAAAGTCACACTTTAATATTCCCTCTGAGAAAATTCAGGGCACAATCTCTACATATTTTTAAATTTTTTTTACGACTGATTTTTTTTAAGAACTCAATGTGTTTTGCATAAACGCTCTGATCTTTTTTCAGTTTATCTGCAGTTTCATGACTCATAAACGTTACCCATTTGCGCACGTTATAAAATTTTAAACGATGGTTTAATATATTTTGGCGTAAAAATGACGTTTTGAAAGCGATAGTTTTAAAGAAGTTAATAATTTAATTATTAATAAATATTAGGGCGTAGCATAAAATACCAATTTCAGAAAATAAAAAACCGTGGGATCCTATTTTTTTCCTTTTTACTCAGAAAGCAACTGGTGTAAAATTTTGTCCCGATAAAAAAAAATTCTTATGAATTCTGCCAAAATTGCCCGGAGAACGGATTTTTCTTGGTTTATTTAAAAATGATTGGTCTTTACAAAATAAGATTGAAGAAGAAGAATTTCAAAAAAAAATAATTTCAAAAAATCAAATGGTTTGTTTTTAATGCCTGGTGACAAATTGTTTACAAATAAGTAGGAAAAAGTATAACAATTTTTACGAGAAAAAAAATCTGCCCGCTTCGCGGGCACATTCTCATCGCGCGCTTCGCGCGCGGCTCGCTTCGCTCGCAAGTTTCAGCGCGCCTAGGGCGCGCACCTGTTGGATCTCGCGCTTCGCGCTCGATTAGGTATTCACCTCGCGCTTCGCGCTCGATAATGCATTCACCTCGCGCTGCGCGCTCGGACACATTTGTCGCCTAGGTTTTCACACTTCGTGTGCTCGCTATTGCGCGCTTCGCAGGCTAATACTCTCTTAGTAAGCTTCATTGTTATGACCTGCTTTTGGTTTAATTATGTCAGTTTTACATAAAAATAAGAACTAATTTACTTAAGGTTCTATCGACCTTAAGGAACACATTCTCATCACGACACTCGCGCTTCGCGCTCGATATTTGGTATGATCATCATGTGAACCTCGCGCTTCACGCTCGTTTCTGTTCATCGTATAATAGAAACCCAAAAGTTTGAGCGCGCTTGCTGCGCGCAATTTGGTCGTCGCGCTTCGCAACGACCATATGTTCAATGTTCTTCAGATAAAAATGACTAAAGTTGTATTTGATTTAAAACGAAGAAGGTAATTCCTTTACTTCAGCGTATATTTCCGTATCTTTATAATAAATCCTACAATCAGAAAGATTTTTTTCCAACTATCTGAAAAGGGGAGAAAAAAAGTATTTAAGTCGTTTTTGGAACATATATCTTGCTTTTTCATTCATAATCAAACCGACCCCTTGACTACCATGTGATTCCCTATCTACTCCTGACCATATTTCAAAACCTCAATCAAAGTTTCAGTCCATTCCGAGGCTACTTTATTGTTTGTATTATTCATGTTTAGATTGTACACCCAACTACCACCTTTATGCGCGAAATTTGCTGTGCGAGTCGAAATCATGCCCAAGTTAAGTAGTGATTCGTCGTATAGTGGAGAGTCCAGTTCTTACGTCAGTCCCACCAAAACTTCTGTTACG
>CAKNYM010029979.1:6645-32411 GCA_932195095.1 Andricus curvator | reverse complement strand
AACCACTCTACGAATTTCGTCAATCCCAAGGACAAAAATATTCATACTCAAAATATTGAGTCGCATTGGTCCAAGATCAAACGGGATCTCCGTAGGAGACTCGGGAAAATGTCAGTTGAGAATACTGAACATTACCTAATCGAATATGTTTGGAGAAACACCTACACCTCCAACGATGAACTGTTTCTCAGTATTTTGGAAGCCATTAAATATTTTTATCCTCAATGAAGACCACCGCATTAAGCAGGAGACAGCAAAGAGCAATCGGCCCTTTTCAGGGCCAACAAATTTTTCTAACGAAGGAATAATTTATTTTCTTAAAACATGCAATGAATTATTTATAATAACATTGATAAATTCTAAATGAATGAACTTAAAATTAATGGAATTTTAATTCCCGTTTACATAATATGAAATAATAAATCTAGAAGGGGCCCCATAATATGTAGTCCTGCACTGTATTTCCGTTCTTCTCTTTTTCCTAGTGTTTCTAATGTATCTCGACGATGGGTACTACAGAGGGTTCGCAGTGCAAACCTTGCGTCTTTTTGAACAAGACTGTACGGCCAGCGCTCGACTCGGCCGAAACAATAGGTCGCCCGACGGCACGGTCAAGGGGCTGGGTGCGAACCCCGTGTTAGCTTTTACCCGAAATTTCTACCAAAGCGGATAAATTTATAAATCAAAAAGATAAATAAAGAAAACAGTTAAGTTTTCTGTTAAAAAAGATTTTAGTTGACTTTTCTCGATCAAAATATGAATTTTTAACAAAAAATAAGTTTCTACGAACAATATTGAATATTTCATCCAAAAAGACGAATTTTTTCAAACAAAAGGGATAAATTTTTAACGAAATAGTTGAATTCTCTACCAAATAGTTGAATTTTTATCCCAGAAAGATGAAATTTGCACTAAAACAGATGAATTTTTAATAAAAAAAGAACTCATTTTTTTTTTAAAGTTAAACTTTCATCCAGAAAAGCTTTCAGTTCATTTGTTAACACCAAAATATGAATTTTTAGCAAAAAGTAAATTTTCTACGAAATAGTTAAATTTTCAACAAAACAGAGTTTTCAAACATAAGTATGACTTTTTAACAAAACAGTTTCATTTTCAACTAAACAGTTGCATTTTTATCCAAGAAAGATGAAATTTCTCTTAAAACAGATGAATTTTTAATTAAAATTTTTTTTTTAATAGTTGAATTTTCATCCAGAAAAGACTTCAGTTCTCTTTTCAATACCAAAATATTACATCTAACCAAAAAGTAAATTTTCTACAAAATAGTTAAATTTTCAACAAAACAGCAGAATTTTCAACCAAAAAGTATGACTTTTCAACAAAATTGTTGAATTTTAAACCAAACAGTTGCATTTTTATCCAAAAAAAGATGTAATTTCTGCTAAAGCAGGTGAATTTTGAAATCAGAAAGACGAATTTTCAAAAAAAAGAGTTGAATTTTTATCCAACAGGATTTCAATAGACTTTTCTACAGAAAAATACAAATTTTAAACAAAAAGTTAATTTTCTAGGAAATAGTTGAATTTTCAACAAAACAGTTGGATTTTTGTCCAAAAGAATGCAATATTTCTACTAAAAAAAGATGAGCTTTTAAATTAAAAAGACAAATTTTTAGAAAAAATATTTTTCATCCAAAAAATATTTCAGTTGACGTATCAGCAATAAAATATGAATTTTAAAGAAAAGGTTAATATTATACGAAAGGAGTTGAATTTTTAACCCAAAAAGAAGAATTTTTAACAAAACAGTTGAATTTGCCAAAAAATGATATCTTTTTGAGAAAATTGTTAAATTTGAAACCAAAATGATAAAATTTATAACTAAAAAGATATAATCTACAGAAGAAAGTTTTCGCGAATTTGCAAAAATTACGTACATGAGTGAAGTTCCCCCTCACCCCTACCGTAACAAATTATAACAAAATGTCTCGACCCCCCCCCCTGCGATGTTACGTAATTTAAGTACGGTCCCTAACGTTAGGGTAAGGTTTTATGGTTAGGTTTCTTTTGGGTGAGATTTCTTCTGCATTACGTTTTTTTGAGTAGGTTGGGTTATTCGAAAACTCTTGATATCATAAAATTACTTTCTACACCTTTGACTCACGTTCTCAAACTTTACGAAAATCCACGTAATTCAACGAAACTTTCCGTAAATTGGATCTGCAAGGGATGTTATAGTATGTTATCTACCGCTGGCGGGGTATTTTGCCGTACAAGGACGTTTGAAAGCCGAGGCGGATTGTTGAGCCGAAGGCCCAAAAATCCTTTCAGAGGCTTTCAAAAAGTCCGAGGAGGGCGAAATACGTCGCCAGTAGTACAGCAAAATGTGACATCAGAGGCATTTAAATTTTTTTCCATGCCGCTGATGTCACATTTTGCCGTCCTTGGACCAGAAAAACTTTTTTCTCGTCCTCAAGCGGCAAAATACCCCGCCAGCGTTACCCAATATCCAATCATTATAAGGTTCGTTTCATTTAAATTTACGATCATTCAATTGTTAACGCCGATGGAAAAAGAAAAATTGTCGCAAGAGTCAAGTATTCTGAAATTTCTGTGCATATTGCAATGTTGCCAGATAGTGTATGATGATCGTACAAAAAAGAAAAAAGCGATTGAATAACCGGCAGTAAAAAATCCACACAAATTTGTGGCTGTAAAAAGTGGACACGTGCGTGTCCACTTTTTACTGCCAAGTTTTTCTATTCCTGTTTCTTACGGCCCAAGTACCGTTATCTACTTTTTACTGCCAATGTTCTATTACTGCTTTTTACAGACATGAAATTATGTCCAATTTTTGTAGGCACTTTTCTATAGCTGCGTTTTACTCACCTACGAGATATTTCCACTTTTTATTATCAGCGGCTCACATGGAGGTAGGGGGCGGGAGTTATAGAGAGGGTTACTAATCCGAGACGTAATTTAAATACAGCCCTTATGACACTCCAGACATTTTTAAAATGTTTTTCTTGAAAAGGTGTTTTTTGAAGTTCCAACATCAAAATTGTCCCAACAATAATGTTTTCCACCTAAAGTGTTCTCGTTTTGGACTTGAGAAATTAAACACTGAAAATTTATACACGTGAATGCCCATTATGGTGGTCCTTATTTACTTTATTTTTGTAAATCGATTTCTCCCACTTGCGATACTGGTTTCGAATGCCCAAAAATAGAACGTCCTCCAAGTTTAGGCCAAAACGGCTAATATTTACCCATCGCCCGATACACTTGAAGTTTTTCATAATATTAACATGTAAGAAATTTTATAAAAACATGTAACTTATGCAAATTTTTCAGTTTTTATTAAAATGGGAAACATGAGAAAAAAATCTCTATGTATATCTAAAAATATATTAATTTTTTAAATTTCCAAAATTTGCAAACTAGCGGGCCCAACAATTTGGATCAAAAATGAAATTTTCTATAGATATTAACTAGAAATTACTAAAAATTGTAAAAAGAATTTAATAAATTATTATCAAGTGTATGGTGTGGAAAGGAAATTTCAAAATTTTGATTTTGATGAAATTTTGTCGGGAACTGCATGGGATCCTATATCGATTCTGGTGTAAAATCTCCATCTCGAGATAGGATTGCTTTTTCACGTTTTACAAGCATCCAAATTATATTTCTGAACTTGAGTGTAAGTACTAAGTACTGGAGAATCGGGTAGCCCCGGTCACTCATGATTTTAAATAAACTATAGTTTCTACAATGATAAATCAGCATTGCTATCTTTGAAAACTGTGAAATAGGGACCAACTTATTATGAAATATTTGCAAAACTACAACAAATATTAGATTGGGACATGTAAATTCACTTTCGAGCTATGTAACGTGTAATTTTTTAAAAATAATTTCACGCATTTTCTTACTTACAGCAGTTTTATTGCAACATGTCACATTCGGGTAGCCCTGGCCATTTTATGTCAGATACCCCCGCGACCAGATTTTTTCATGTTCGATTTTGTTTGTTTTTGTGTGAAAAACTAATAAATAACCCTTTATAGGTATTTGATTTTCGGTTAGTATTTTTGTTTTAATGTAGAAAATCTTGAAGCTTTCACTTAAAACATACATACATTTCCCGTTGACCAGTTACGATAAAATGTCCCAATTTTACAATTTTCTCGCTGGCCGGGACTACCCAACACTCTTTTTGAATAACCTTTTTTGGTCCTCACGTAAATTACTTTTTTATCCTCTCTAATATGATTATTATTCTTTAAAGAACTGCTTTGGAGCTGTTATTACAAGCTCTAATATTATGATCAGCGTGCTGATTAGAGCCACTGTGAAGTTAGCGGACGAGCGCAATTCGGCTCTCACATGCGGTGAGCCGTCGGCCCGACAGACGGGGACGCGTAGCAACGTGCGTGCCCGACGTGGGGCGCACGCTTGCAGCTGGTCTAACTGGGGTTCTTCGCATGTAAGAGCCGAGCTGAGTTCGTCAGCTAATTCCACAGTGGCTCTAATCCGCTCCCTAATTATAATTGACGTTTTGTATTACTATTTCTATCGGTACCGGCTAGTATAATATATAATATAATAATAATAATAATATTGATAATAATATCATGGCTTAAAACTCTGCTTAATATCATGGCTATAATAATAAAGCTTAAGTGGCCCGTACTACCCGACTCTCTCCTCTAAGTAATTCCTGACATTCACATGAATAAAATACAATTCCAAAATGTAAAAATAAAGCATTTTTTTCATTTGGCTGGCTGACATGTTGAATTTTTTATCAATTTTGGGCGTGTCGGATGATTGCATAGAACCTAAAACCAAATTCTCTGCTAGCTAAATAGGAATATTTTTCGTTGAAAGCTGTAGCAATATGTAAGCTATTTATGGATTATCTAATTCAATAATAATAATATAATAATTAAATCTAATTTTGAATGCCTCAGAATGACACATATATTGATAGAAACTTTATTTTCTTGAGAAAGTTCAAAATATTTCCTCGAAAGTTTTTAAAACTGACTGATTTTTGGAAACAAAATTTGGCCGCATCTTGAATTTAAAAAAAAGTTGAATATCTACTACCAACACAAAATGGTTTAAGATAACAAAGTGTCTTGTCGTCGAGTCGCGCGTGTACTATCTCAAGATAAACTTGATTTTCTGGCAAATTTTAAGAGGATTTCATTAAAAAGTATAAAAGTAAAACTAGTTCGAAAATTTTATTTGTCGGTACTTTGATTTTTGTCAAAGCTTTAACCTATTGAGATCATCGAATAGTTTTCAAACTTCTTTTTCTAGCAAAGATTGAAAACTGCAGACATGAGCTATTTTTGGAACATTTAATTGTCCGCCATCTTATATTTTTTTCAAAATTTTGATTTTTTCTGTTCACCATACACTTTAGAATAATCTATTAGATTTTTTCATCCTTAGTTAATAAATATGTGACGCGATCCGAGAAAAGGGACCTACCAGGCAAAAAACCGATTTTCGGATTATGATGGATTGTGTAAGTTCTTTAACTGATCTTTCTAGGGGTGCAATCAGAAATATTCTATGTGCATTATTTCACAAGATATAAATTATTGAAAAAGAGTCTGAATGCGTGCGAGGCAGCAGCTTGACGCCTCTGCTCCTTTTCGTCTCTCCCACTACTCGCCGCGTCCCCTGCGTAGAGCTCTATGCTCCGCACAAGGCGAGAAAATTCGAGTCCTCTGGCTTTGACGTTAAAAAAGTAAGTGAAGAAAAAATGGTAGCTCAATGAATGAAGGATCATTTTAAAGGTCAAAACGTTGTACGATAATGAGCCTGAAACGAATATGCCAAAAAAAATTTTATAGCTTACAGACCCGAAAATCTGTTAAAAAGTAGGGAAATTTGAAAGCTTTTGAAGACAGTGAACTTTGAAACATAGTTTTTTATTGAAAAAATAATAGGAAAAATCTGAAAAAATTCATGGTGGTACCTTCAACATTTCTAAACAAATTGCCGTCGAAAAATTTGCAGAATATAACAAATTCTTCGTTTTTTGTACATAAATATACAACTGTACTATCTTCAGTTCTAATGAAGATAATGAAGTGATTCAAATTAGAGGTAGTTAGTTGAACTATTCGTAATTATTTAAAATTTGAAAGAAGTATATACTTCTTTTTCTCTTCGGGCAAATTGCGATATTTGAAGACAGTTTTTTATACTGGAAAGCAAGTGTAAGAAACCAGCGGGGTGTCTTTTTTTCATGGAATCGTCCTTGTCTTTCTTGGAAGCACATGTTGAGGAAAGACGAGGACGACCCCATGAGAAAAAGGCACCCCGCTGGTTCCTTACACTTGCTTTCCAGTATAAAAAACTGTCTTCAAATATCGAAATTTGCACGAAGAGAAAAAGAAGCACATACTTCTTTCAAATGGTAAATAATTACAAATAGTTCAACTAACTACCTCTAATTTAAATCACTTCATTAGCTTTATTAGAACTGAAGATAGTACAGTTGTATATTTGTGTACAAAAAACGAAGAATTTGTTATAATCTGCAAATTTTTCAACGGCAATTTGTTTAGAAATGTTTAAGGTACCACCAGGAATTTTTTCAGATTTTTCCTATTATGTTTTCAATAAAAAACTATGTTCCAAAGTTCACTACCATTTTTTCTTTACTTAGTTTTTTAACATCAAAGTCAGAGGACTCGAATTTTCTCGCCGATAGTAGGTATTACATGTTATGAAAAATAAAATTCCCGAATTGGAAAACTCCCGAATAATAAAATTCCCAAATTATAAAATTTCCGAATAATAACATTCCCAAATAGTTTACAATATTACCGAATTGGAAAATTCCCGACAGTTCGAAATATTACCCAATTTGAAAATTCCCGAATAATAAAATTTCCGAATAATAAAATTTCCGAATAATAAAAATTCCGAATAATATAATTCCCGAATTGAAAAATTCTCGAATAAGGAAATACCCAATAGTTTATAATAATACCGAATTTGAATATTCCCGAATAATAAAATTCCCGACAGAAATTTGCCGAATTATGAAATATACGAAATAGAAAATTCCCAAATGTAAGCAATTAATTTGTATGAATAAATATTATTTATTTATTGAAAATACAATGATCAAATATTTCTATGAAAAAATTACTTTGAATGTTTAAAGTTTATAAAATTATTGTTTGAATTTAAAACAATAATTGAAACAAAAATTTGGGACGACTGAAAAATTCCGCAAAATAATTTCGGGAAGAAAATTGTTTCCAATTATTGTTATTTTTCATTCAAACAATAATTTTAGAAACTTTAAACATTAAAAATATTTTATTATTGTATTTTAATAAATTACTGAATTTGAAAAATTAAAAAAAAATGGTTTTTATTAAATATTATTTATTTATTAAAAACACAATAATCAAACATTTTTATCAGGAATTTTTTTTTAATTTTCAAAGTTTTAAAAATTGTTTGAATAAAAAATAATAATAATTGAAGAAAATTGTTATCCAGAAATATACTTTTTTAAATTATTGTTATTTTACATTTAAACAATAATTTTAGAATCTTTAAACATAAAAATAATTTTTTTTGCTAAAAAGATTTGATTATTGTATTTTGAATGAATAAATAATATTTATGAAAGAAGTTTTTTAAAATGTTTAAACTCGGGAATTTTCTATTTCGGATATTTTATAATTCGGCAAGTTTCTGCCGGGAATTTTACTATTCGGGAATTTGAAAATTCGGTAATATTATAAGCTGTCGGCAATTTTATTATTCGGAAATTTTTCAATTCGGTAATATTAAAAACTGTCCGGGAATTTTATTATTCGGGAATTTTCCAATTCCTAATTTTATTTTTCGGGAATGTTATTATTCGGAAATTTGATTATTCTGAATTGTATAATCAGGGAATTTTCCAGGGTCAGGAATTTTATTTTACGGGAATTTTAAAATTCGGTAATATAAGAAACTTTTGGGAATTTGCCAATTCGGGAATTGAGCCGCTGGATAGTGTAAGGGCATATAAAATTCACATGGTCGTTCCGGTTGACCCCTGTTGTCTTTAAAATCGATTTTGAAAATTGAATTTTTGAAACATACAGCTTTGTAGGAAATTTCATGGCGCATCTTTTATCCTCTTTCAAAAAAGTTGTATCTTTTACTGTTTCTGAAAGAAAGTGAAAAAACTGGATTTTGTGAAAAACAAAATTTAATAAATATTTTGACTTCAACTCGCTCTAAAAAACAAAGTTCTGAATATTGTCACATGAAAATTGGAGGAGTTATGCTTCAAGCTGTTTTGAAGATGATATGCTCGTTTAAACTTTTCTTATTTGTTATAAAAAAAATCTGTTAATTTGTTTGCCAAGCAGTATCAAAATAATGTTACGCAACTTTCAAACGCTTCGTTTATCGAGGGAATTTTGAGTAAGCCCAAACTTCCAGCGGAAAAAATGTTCATTAGGGTATAATGAAGTTTTCTGAAAAGTATTACTTCAACAGAATGAATCGTTAAAAAAATACGAGCATTCAAACAGCGCGTCGAAGAGAGATCGAGCGCGTGAGAGGTTCGAATACTTCGGCGCCTCAACCACACCGCCGTCCTGTCATATCTGTTAGGAGAGAGAATTTTCGATCACTTTGTTTTTCTGGGTAATTTCAAGTGAACGAAACTTCCAGCGGGTGAAATATTTATTAGGATATAATAAAATTTTTTGGAATTTTTTACATCAATTCATCTCACCGTTAGAAAATCATAAGCATTTAATTTGTCTTTCTCGAGCGCTTGAGAGCACGCCGATTCTACTACGCCTCGTTTCTGCCGATTCTACTCGCTCTTGTTTTTTCTGCGAATTTTCCGCGTGCGAATTTCTTTAGAATACTTCCACAGGAAAACAGAAGAGCGCACAGCTATGTGTCAACAATGCGTCGCCACCAAAAGCCCTGACTGTTTACGTTTCTAAAGACTAATTTAGTGCAACGGATAAAAATTATTTTTTTATAAAGTGAACATTTTATCAAGTCGTTAAAATAAAATGGCATCGTGTTCATCAGAACCTTCTCGAGGTAGAAAAAAATCTAGAAATGAAGCAGATTGGGCTGAGAATGTTCGTAAAGCAAAAAGAAACAAGGTATTTAATATTGCAAAATTTAAAAAGCGCGAAACCGTAATTTTTTAATACTTTTCAATATTACACGGAGAAACTTTTTATATCAATTTTTCCTAGACTGTCATAACGAGAATTTTTACTATGGAAAATACTAAATTTTACAAAAAAATATTATACCTTAATACCATATATCTTAAAATTTCATTTTTTTCTAAATTTAGTATTTTTAATAGTAAAAATTGTCAGTATTACACGTTTGTTCTCAAATTATATTTAAAATATAAGTCATAGCCTAGCGGCTATGACAGGACGGCTGTGTGGTTGAGGCGCCGAAGTATTCGCACCTCTCACGCGCTCGATCTCTCTTTGACGCGCTGTTTGAATGCTCGTATTTTTTTAACGATTCATTCTGTTGAAGTAATACTTTTCAGAAAACTTCATTAAACCCTAATGAACATTTCTTCCGCTGAAAGTTTAGGCTTACTCAAAATTCCCTTGATAAACGAAGCGTTTGAAAGTTGCGTAACATTATTTTGATACTGCTTGGCAAACAAATTAACAGATTTTTTTATAACAAATAAGAAAAGTTTAAACGAGCATATCCTCTTCAAAACAGTTTGAAGCATAACTCCTCCAATTTTCATGTGAAAATATTCAGAACTTTGTTTTTTAGAGCGAGTTGAAGTCAAAATATTTATTAAATTTTGTTTTCCACAAAATCCAGTTTTTTCACTTTCTTTCAGAAACAGTAAAAGATACAATTTTTTTGAAAGAGCATAAAAGATGCGCCATGAAATTTCCTACAAAGCTGTATGTTTCAAAAATTTAATTTTCAAAATCGATTTTAAAGACAACAGGGGTCAACCGGAACGACCATGTGAATTTTATATGCCCTTACACTATCCAGCGGCTCAATTTTATTATTCAGGAATTTTATTATTCGGAAATTGTATTATTCTGGAATTTTCAGATTCGGTAATATTATAAACTGCCCGGAAATTTGATTATTCTGGAATATTATTATTCGGGAATTTTCCAAATCGATAATATTATAAACTGTTCGGGAATTTTATTATTTGGTAATTTTATTATTAGAGAATTTTACTATTCGGGAATTTTCCAATTCGGGAATTGTATTTTTCGGGATTATTCAGTCGTTCATTTTTTACACGGTCGTCTTTTTCACTACACGTGTATTTGGATATTATTTTTCAATTTGAAAAAGCTTTTTAATTAAAAAATGAAATCATTACACATTTATTTATGGATTTTATAATTTAATCGAATAGTTTTTAGAAAATAAAGAATAATGTCCAAATTGGTGAAAAATCATTTATTTTATGTGTAAAAAAAATTCAACGAAAATTCTCCAGCGCAGGAAAATAGACGAGACAACTTGGACTCGATTGCTGGCGGGCGAACGAGAGAAGAAGAGAGTGGGGAAACTCGGTCGAACTGTAAGAAGTGGGGGTCTCAATTCCCCTCTGAGACTTCTCCTCCGCTTCGCTGCCTCGAGCTCGGGATTTCTTCAATCGCTTGCCCTGTATAATTTTACTTTTGCCTAGTAGGTCCCTTTTCTCGGATCGCGTCACATATGCAGAAAATGCCATTTTTGACCCAAATTGTTGGGTCCGCCATTTTGGAAATTTTAAGATTTAAAAACTTAAAATGTGTTCATTGAAGATTGAAATGAAATCGACTTTCTCATGAACCATTTTATGCACCGAAAACGGAGCATAAAAACATTCACAAATCAAAATTCGATTTAAAAAATACCTTCTTTCCGGCTCTATAGAGAAAAATATATAACAAAAGAAAAAAAGAGGGAGAAAGAGTCAACCAAAATAACTAATAATTAATAATAGGGCCCAACATGTTTCGAAGCCAATTTAAACGTTTTCATCAGGGATTATTTACAGAAAAACTAGTTATGAATAATTAAAAACTTGTGCTAATTAAAATTCACATAATGAATCAAAATAAAAACCATAGATAAAAATACAAGTTACTTGGTCTAATTCTCCATTCATTGGTCATAACTGATTTACATATAAAAAATTCGTCCCATATGTTAATCTTATTGAAAACTTCAAGTGTCTGTAAGTCTGCATGGCGATGGGTAAATATTAACTGATTTATCTGAAAATTGTAGAACTTTCAATTTTTGGACATTTGAACTAACATCGTGAGTAGGAGCAAACGAATTACCCAAAAAAGTCTACCACCCTAATGCCCATGTACTTGCGTAATTTTATACAGACAACTTGAGCCTTTTTCAGATGGGCATACACAAATAAGCCAAATTAAATCATTTTCAAATAAAAAAATCTTTTTTATTATTATTTGCACCGTCGATTTATTAGCGAAAGCTAAAATGTCAAAAGTCATATTATTGTGGTACCGTAGAAAAATTCTTATGTTTAAAAATTTCTTTATAATAGCACACAACAAATTTTTTGGTGTCTTACATTTTCCACGTTAAAAAAGCGATAAAACTATGAGAATCGTGACTATGAAGGCAAGAAATTATTGTGAAAACTTTTCACTTATTTTTACATTCTCACCATTTATGACTGAGAAAGTATTAGAATTGTCCGAAATTTGACACCACAGTTTTTCAACAGATCTCCACGTTTTGAGACCCCCTGAAGCCGAAAATCAAGTTTTGGCGATGGCGTCTGTCTGCCTGGCCGTCCGTAAACACGTTCACTCTCGAAAAAATGAACGGATCAAATCGAGCTTTGGCACGCTTTTTTTAGATCCTAAAAGAAAGAAAGAGTTCGTTAACCATCATTCCTTCACCAACGGTTACGGCTTATCCATCGAAAATGCTATCCAAGAATAGAATATTCCGCTTTTAGGCCAAATGATAGATACGTGAAAAAAGTTTAAATGAAGAATTGAAGCTCTTCAAAATATCTACAATTTTTGTTTCCACCATTTTTCGATAGGACTCTTTTTTTGTTTAGTGCATCGAAAATGAATAAGTCGAAACTTGTAATTTTAAGCTCAACAACGACAGATCAGTAAAAAAGTTTTAGAGAAGAATTATAGATTTTGAAAAGACCTATCATTTTTCTCTCGACTAATTTTGTATGAGACTTTACATTTTGTTTTTTCGAAAATACTACAAAAAAATCAAAAATTCAAATTTTGAGCCACATGACGCAAAATATGGGAAAGTCTCAGGAAGTAATTATAGCTTTTAAAAGGTCCTAAAAATTTTTTTGATAGGTTTTAATAGGTAATTTCGGTTTTATGTATCGAAAATACTATGAGAAAATAGATCAATTTTGATAGCACCTTTCATTTTGGTTTTATTTATTGGAAATACTATGGGAAAATCCAAAATTCAAATTTTGAACCAAACGACGCAAAATACGAGACAAAGTCTTAAAGAGCAATTATAGCTTTTAAAAATTCCTACAAAATTCCTTTTCCCCATTTTTCATTAGGACTTGTCATTTTGATTTTATTTATCGAAAATACTATGAAAAAAGTCGAACATTCAAATTTTGAGGCAAACTACGCAAAATTTCAGCGTTTCAAAATTCCTACAAAATTTTGTTGAACCATTTTTTTGACAGAACTCCTCGTTTTTAATTTATTTATCGAAATTGATATGCAACAACAGAAAATTCCAATGTTAGGCCAAAAGACGCGATACGTAAAAAACTAAAAGAAGACTTGCAGGATATTTTGTTTTATCCATCAAAAATCCTATGTTTAGCATAACAAGGCGAGATAGGGAAGAATGTCTGAAGAAAGGATTGTAGTTTTTTATTGTAAGGTAATTCGGAAAATAAATATACATTTACAAATGTCTGTCAAAAATCAAGCGCGTAACGCGATTGTCACTTTAAGAATGTGTACCTCGATGCCTACAGACGCGCTCAAACTTGCAAGCAAAGCGAGCCGCGCGCAATGAGAATGTGCCCGCGCACCGGTATATTTTTTTAATAAAGAATTTTTAAAATGAGGAAAAATTTGAAAATGCGACAACACTTTGAAAATAGTTCTTTTGAGCAACTATCTGAGATTTTCTAAATTTCTATTCGTATGTGTAATATGTTATGTACTTAAGTTTAAAATAAACAAAATCGGTGATAAATATGTGATCGTCGACAGAAAGGGACCCAACTCCCAAAAAATAGATTTTCAATTTCTGACACCAATCCATAGTTTGTGAGTTGCTCTTTTATGATAAAAAAAATTATTATTTGATGTGCAAAAATTCGAATTGCTTTAAACTGCAGTTTAATAACCTTATGGTGTTGCTGTGTTGGATCTTCTCTTCAATCGCTCTTCTTGCAAAATGTAGCTCCCAGGAGTTGGGTCCCTTTCTTCGTGGAAGGTCGCATACATATTTCTTTGTGAGTACGGCATGGAGTTCCTATAGCATTATATTCTCAAAAAAAATTAAACTCATGAAATTTGAAAACACTGCAGATTTGCTGAATATATAGAACTGGTATAGAAAATTATGCAGACACAAATAAAACTTTCAAGTATGAAACATTAACGGCTTACCAGTAGTAGATTCCTATTCAAAAGGGAATCATCAATGTCAAGAAATGCATTTGACATGATTAATTTTTTTATTTGCAAATCAAGTGTTTTATAGCCTGAGAAACGGTGAACCCTGCGTCGCCTGCGCTTAAAAATTTGTTAGCAGTGCATGATCCAAGAAGCTATGGTCTCGCCCCGCGCAAATAAAAAAAGTGAACCAATCAAATGGCCCGTAGAAATTCGTACAGCGGCCTCCATTTTAAAAAGGGCGTCAAGCGGGAAGTTTAAATCAGGTTCAACGCTGCATGTGTTAATTGCAGAAAAAACTCGAAAACAGAATTAATAAATAAATAAATAATCGTATAAAGCTAAAAAAAACATCAGAAACATATGTCTTATATTTATAAAGAGTATAAAATGTAAAAGAGCGTCCTATTGAAAAATTTAAAGTGCTTCTTTGCAACATATTTGAAGAATTGTAATCCCATACTATTCACACTATCGATTTTGAAAAGAACGAAGAGAGTTAAAAAAGTTTCTTGTATTGTGCTTTTTATTACAGAAATCATTACAAATAATCTGTACTAGTTGTGCACAGTCGACTAAAGTAATGGTTTTATTATTTCCATTACTACAAATTCTAATAAATAATTAATAATCACAAGTAAAATAATTATTTATTAATTAATAATAACAAAAAAAAAATTAATTAATACTTAATAATTATAAACGAAATAATTAATCGATAATTTACAATTATTGTGATTATCATTATAATTATTGTATAATTATTGTAACAGCAAACATAGTAAAAAATATGAAGAATACAATACTAAATATCTGAATAATGATTAATTACAAATGCAATAATTAATTATGATACATAGATTAATTATAATTATTGTAATTAAAAATTAACAATTATAATGATTCGTATTAATTACTATTAAAAATGTTGTTCACAGAAAGTGTTGCCAGTTTAACTATAATTTTTATCATTGAATGTATTTTGTGTATAATATTATAATAGCAAACACAGTAAAAATGTGAAGAATACAATACTAAATATACTTTTATAATTAAAATTTTTTATGACTCACATGATTTATTTAATGGCGTAGCAAAAAAGATGTATGAATGGCTAAAACAAATTATATTAACCCTGTCTTGATTATTTGTAACGTACGTGGAGTTCTTAAATGCCCAAGAATTTATATTGAACAAATGCTCTCGAGAATATGCTCATGAAAGAAAATTTAAAGCACTTATTGTTTAAACAAATATATAATTATTATAGTTAATACATGTATTTTTACAAAAACATTCTAGAGTGAAAAAACATAGACTTTTTTTAAATTACAGAGTTGCTACAGGTCAGATAACCTGACTAACCTGACGAGTTAGGGAATTTTCGATAAATTAAAGTTGAAATTAATTTGATCGTTATGGTTAAAAATCGCAACTATTTGGTTGAAAATTAATCTGTTTTTCTTGAGGATTCGAACCATTTTATAGAAAATTCATATTTTTTGGTTGATTTCGACTATTTTTGGTATAAAATTAAAATCCTTTTTGGTTAAAATAGAAAATATCACGTTTTTCCTGGAGAATTCATTTTTTTTTGGCAGAAAATTCAATTACTTAGTTGGAAGTGAAATTACTTTGTTAAAAATTCATTTATTTGGTTGATTATTCATAATTTTAGTTGCAAAACCTGTCTTTTGTTCAAAATTTAATTATTTTCTTGAAAATTATGTTTTCTAGATGAAAATTAATTGTTTTAACTGAAAACTTAACTCGTACATGTTTGGTTCATAATTTATCTTCTTATGTTAAAAATTCAAATATTCGGTTTAAAATTCCTGTATTTTAATGAAAATTTGAATTTTGTGGGCGAATATTTTATCTACTTGTTGACTAATTCATCTTTTCTGTTGGAAATTCCTTTGAAAATTAAAACATTTGGTTGAAAATGAGATGTTTCTTATTTAGAATTAATTTTTTTACTAAAAATATAACTTGCATTTTTTGTCGAAAATTTATCTTTTTCCATAGAAATTAATTCTTGTTGGTTGAAAATTATACTATTTCATTGAAAATTTATATGTTTTCGGTGAAAATTGAACTATTGGTTGAAAATCCGTCTTTTTTTGGTAAAAGAGCACTCTCATTAGTTGAAATTTCACCTTCTTGGTTAAAAATGAATTTCTTTGGTTGAAAATTAATTTGTTGGAAATTCGTTTGGTTTTTAATTGAAAATTTATTCTACTAACTGAAAATTATCCTACTTTATTTCTGGTAGAAAATTTATATTTTTAGTTCAAAATTCATGTATTTGGTTAAAAATTAAATTTTTTTAGATGAAGATTCTTCATTTTAGTTGAAAATTCACTTTAACTATGCTCTTTTTTGTGGGAAATTTACCTTCTTTGATAAAAATGTAATCTTTTTCATTAAAAAATTATCTGTTTAGTAAAAAATTCAACTATTCTATTTTCTGTTAAGAATTCATTTCTCTCATTGAAAAAAAACTGGTTGAAAAATAGTTTTTTTCTTGATAGAAAATTCATCATTTTGATAGAAACATCCACTATTTGGTCCAAATTTCATACTTTTGGTAGAAAATTCATCATTGTGATTAAAAATAAATTTCTTTGCTTGAAAATTCGTCTATTTTTAGTTGAAAATTATTTTTTTAACTGAAGATATAACTATTCCATTTTAGCTTCAAAATTTATATTTTTAGTTGGAAAATAATTAATTTCGCTGAAAACTTTTTTTTTTAATTCACTTTTCCGGCTGCAAATTGTAATCTAATATTTTTCGTTTGTAAATTCATCTTCTTCAGTTTAAAATTGAATTATTTTGTTGAGAATTCATTTTTTTGGTTGAAAATTGATTGTCTTAGTCTTAACTGAAAATTTAATTCTTCTATTTTTGGTTAAAACTCATTTTTTTTATGAAAAAAAAACTATTTTGTTGGGAATTAGTTTTTTTTTTTGGTTGAGTACTTATTTTTCTGACATTTTAAGTATTCTAATTTTGGTTGAAAATTTATTTTTTTTAGATGAAAATTCATGTACTTCTGTTGCAAATGAGTCTTTTTTGGTCGAAAATTAATATTTGGGGTTGAAAATTGAACTATTTTTGGTTGAAGATTCATCATTCCAGTTGAAAATTAATTTCTTTGTTTGATAATTGATCTTTTTGACTTGAAAACATAACTAAAAAGTATTTTAAATATATTTAGAAACAAAATTTATTTAGCATAACATTATTATTATTCTACGTGTATGGTTGGTTTTATACCTAGAAGAATTTAGAAAGTGGGATATTGTAGCAATCCTAAATAAGTAACTGTTTAATGTGAATAATATGTTTTCTATTAATTTGATTTTTGTATCATTTATATTTAGCACCCTTTCCAATTTGGTGCGATACCTTTCACCGCGAAATTTAAATAATGTAATTATTATGAATAAAAGTATAAAATACGATTTTTTAAATCCTAATTCAAAATGCTCATAAATGCTCATTATTTTCTCAAAGCACATAAAGGTCGAGCATATTCTCGAGCATATTCTCATGCTCGTGAAAATTTCTCCGAGCACTTAAATTGTTTCGAACATTAAACGTACGCACATAATTTCGCACAATCCACAAATTTTAGTACACACATAATCTCTCATAGTAATTAATTTTTCATCATATTATTGGAAGATTTTCGGTATCAAAAATATTTCTTCCTAAGCATGTTAACTCGTAAACACTTTTCGTGGTAAAAATACGTTTTTAATAAAGATTTATTTTATTGAAAACACAGTAAATCCCAGGGATATTATAAAACTATAGAAAGGGATAAAACTATGTATCTTCAAGAATTAAAAGAGGTATTAACTTAGAGTGACCATAATTGATTTTCGAAAACTAGGACAAAAAGCTTTGAAAAATGAGGACAAAGTAGGACAAAACTTTATTTAAAAAAGAGGACAAAGTAGGATAGAAAAGTTTGAAAAAGAGGACAAAGTAGGACAGAAAATTTTGAAAAAGAGGTAAGGTAGGACAGAAAAGTTTGAAAAAAGAGTACAAAGTAGGACAAATTAGTTGGAAAACAGGACAAAGTGGGGCATAGTATAATACAAAGGATTAAATAAAAAAGAGAATTTTCAAATTTTTTTTTCGAATGAACTGTTTTATTAAATGTTATCAACGTTTAACATCTTATATTTTTATTTTTGAACCCTGATGCATTCTCATCAATATCACAAATGCATACATATGTATTTTTCGTATAGTAGAAATGTTTAATAGTACTTTATCTCTTTGGTCACTATACTAAATTTGGAAGAAAATATGCACTTAACATTATTTTCTTGTTAATATAAAGAAAAAATTATTTATAATTATTTATTTGCCAAATCAAACAAGAAGCGGCGGAGCCTTTTTTTCTAAAATTTGACATAAATCATAAATAGTAAATAACAATGAATAATAAATAACAAATAATAATAAATACAGGTATAAAATTCATATTGCTAAAGATTTCACGAAGATTCCAATGATTTTCCAAAGATTTCACAAATTTCACAAATATTAGCAAATATTTAAAAAATATATTTCAAATATTTCGCAAAGATTTCAATGATTTCACAAAGATTTCCAAAATTTCGTAAAAATTTCAGGTAGATTTCAAAGATTCGACAAAGATTTTAATGATTTCCGAAAGATTTCGCAAAAATTTTGAAGGTTTCGCAAAGATTTCCGATTGATTTAAAAGATTTCAATAATTTCACAAAGATTTCAAATATTTAGTACAGATTTCGGATAGACTTATAAGATTTCACAAAGACTTCAATGATTTTTCGAAGATTGCAGAAATTTCTCAAATATTACTAAATATTTCAAAAGTATTAAAAATATTTCGCAAAGATTTCCATAGATTTCACAAAGATTTGAACGATTTCCCAGAGATTTCAAAAATTTCACAAATATTTCGCAAAGATTTCGGATAGATTTAAAAGATTTTACAAATACTTCAATTATTTCACAAAGATTTCCTATAGATTTTAAAGAGTGCACAAAGGTTTCAATGATTTTCCAAAGATTTTAAATATTTAGCAAAGATTTCGGATAGATTTAAAAGATTTCACAAAGACTTCAATGATTTCCCCAAGATTTGATTTCGGTAATTTCACAAATATTATCAAATATTTTAAAAATATTTCAAATATTACGCAAAGATTTCTGATAGATTTCCAGAAGTGCACAAAGATTTCAATTATTTTCCAAAGATTTGGAAAATCTCACAAATATTTCGCAAAGATTTTGGACATATTTAAAAGATTTCAATTATTTCACAGAAATTTCAAATAGATTTCAAAGAGTACATAAGGATTTCAATGATTTCCCAGAGAGTTCACAGAGATTTCAATAATTTCACAAATATTATCAGATATTTCAAAAATATTTTAAATATTTTGCAAAGATTTCCAAAGATTTCAGAAACATTTTACAAAGATTTTAATGATTTCATTAAGATTTCAAACATTTTTGCAAAGATTTTAGATAGATTTCAAAGATTTCACAAAGATTTGAATGATTTCCCAAAGATCTGAAAGATTTTAAATATTGCGCAAAGATTTCGGATTGATTAAAAAGATTTCGCAACTTTTTTAATTATTTAACAAAGATTTCAGGGTGATTAAAAAAAATTCAAAAGATCCGATAAATTTAATCATTCGATTTCAGAGGGGGGAAAATCAATATTTTGCCCCTCCCTGGTCGATTTCTCAGAAGGGCATTGCCCCATGTACCCCCTAGGGATCAGCCGCCTCTAAATCATACTTAACCTATCAATACTTTTGATAAACTATATAATAGAAAAAACAACTTAATCTGCAAAGTTAGATTCACAAAACGACGTAAATACGTAAACGTCAACATTAAACTGATATTATTTGTTATGTTAAGCTTTTAAGGTTACGTGATACAATACACTTACTTGGGTTCTTGCTCCTTGTGCACAATCTCGAACTTCTAATGGTTATAACAAATTTTTATCATAGAAAAATTTATTTTCATTACAGAGATACCGACATTTCGCGTGCCGGTCGAGGTGCCGGTTGAAGCCTGTTACCTATTAGCTGTTAGCTGTCATAATACAAACAAACGCGGCACAACTCGCGACAACCCAACCGACAGACCAATCACACATAGGGAATTTGAAATCTGGTCAACATTAGTTCACTACATCGACATATAGTCTAGATCGCTAGCTACGGCCATCGGAAGTGGAACAAGGAATAGAAAGAGACGGGCAATCGAGAAAGTTCACCTGTCCTTTGCTAAGGATGGCGATTGGTGGATTGATCCTTTTCTATGAAAGCAGTTGGAAGATGAGTCGAACCAATCATCATCCTTAGATAAAGACAGGTCAACTTTCTCGATTTTCCCTCTCTTTCTGTTCCCTATTCTACTTCTGACGGCCGTAGCTAGCGGTCCAGTACTATATGTTGATCGTTAGATGGCATTAAATGTTAAAATTTTTTACAAAAAAAAGATCCAAATGTTGATTAAAGAATAAAAATTTATAATTTTAAAAATCCGGACAATACCCGGACAAAGTAAAAAATCCTGTAGGACAACTCACACAAGCCCTAAAATGAGGACATGTCCGGGGAAATCCGGACGGATGGTCACCCTATATTAACTACATTCTTATTATCTACATTTAAGTATCTAAGTATGAGAAACGCTGTGCTACATCATGACGCGAAATAATCTCAATCGTATTTAGGAAAGCGTCCTTGCGTTGTCATGGTAACCAATATGGCTGTCGCTGTACGAGACGCGGCTTGAACGTATTTCGTACCCCCAAGTGGCGGGACCGTAGTTTCTTGGATCATGTTAGCAGTGAAAAATCGTGAAGTTAAGCAAATTCAATATATAAAGGTTTGTCGAGGCGTGATGCGCGCGCAGCTGTTGCCAACTATGAGGTTCATGATGCAAAACTAATCTTAGGTGGCAGCACCGAGCCGAGTACTAGACCCTCTGTCAATGAGGTACAAATTTCAAGAATAGAAATTTTGTTAATAAGTATAAAGTGCCATTTATACCTTGTAAACATGACAAAATATATTTTTCAAACTTTTTCATCAATATTTATCATATAGCATTCGTAAAAGGTTGATAAATCCTTTTCTGACTGTCACATGCAAAGTGAGGTTAGGTTTACTATAGTTAACCTTATATCCGATTGTATGTATAATTTCCACTAAAAGTATAAAATACCTTCGTATATAACACGAAGGAATAGTAAGGAGTGGTATCACCCTATGTGTTTGGTGAGCAGAGGTGGGACAAGCGACGTCCAAGAATTCGTTAATGCTTGCCACGAATGAAAACTCGTATGCACGGTGGTGCACATGCGCAGAGCTGTTTTCGCAGTCACGTGTTATACCCACTCCCCTACATTATATTTGACATCTCGATGCATATGTAGGTTATGTTCGTTTGTGTTTTTATTTTGTTGGGTGTATATCACGTTCCTGAATTAAAATCGAGAAGGAAAATGGCATCAAAAATACGAAAAGGATGTAGAAAGTGTAAGTACTACAATAACATTATTATAATCATTTATGGATTACGTAAGTAAGGGATAAAGTTAATTTCAGTGAACAAAATATTGTACGTTAATATGTGCAAAATTTTTATATTTTATATGTACTCTTTAAATTTTATTGAAACATTCACATTCACAATTTTATTTTACTAAACCGGCAGCACAGAAATGTTCAAAACAAAACACAAGTTCGAAACTTCAAACACGTGTTGACATCGTTGGCATGGCAACCGCCAGTGCGCATGTGCACCACCGTGCATACGAGTTTTCATTCATGGCCAGCATTAACGAATTCTTGGACGTCGCTGGTCCCACTCCCCACTTACAGGGATACTACTCCTTACTATTCCTTCGTGGTATATAAGCACTAAACATATATTTAAAGATTATTTACCCTCATATATTTAATTATAAGCAACCGTCCACCTAGCCCCATATTTTTTTCGTCTCTCATCGACAGAGGGTCTAGTACTCGGCTCGGTGCTGCCACCTACGATTAATTTTGCATCATGAACCTCAGGTATTTCATGATGTGACCATTCGAGAATACTGTGTGCTGTTGGCATATTATGGGTGTGGTGAACCCAAACTTGTAGTTATTCATAACTACAAGAAAACTATCCACCTAGAAACACTACCCGAATCGGGTAGTCACGCCTACCCTGAAAGGGAAATGGCTTAATGGTATAGAATAAATAAAGTTTCGTCCCACGCAATTGGTACTATTGTTTGGCCCTTGGCGTCCAGACATTATGGATTTCCCCCACCTAACATGAAATACCTAATTTGATCGAATTAAATGAGTTAATATCAATTTTCAGTCTCGAGTTTTTTTCGTATACGAATCTTGCGACTTTCGAATGACTTCAAATTAACCCTATTCTCGAACACTCACTGGCGGTTCGTATGCGGAAAGTTTCGTACGAAATGCAACGAGTGGGTATACGCCACTCGAAACTTATATTCGTATACGAGTTAAGAGTTTGATCATGCGCAGTCCATACATGATTTTAAACTTAATTCTCGAATTTTTTATTTCTCATTTCAATCAATATTTTTGAAAAAAATCTCAAAAATATTTTTTGTTATCATAATTAATAATAATGTTACACTTGTAAAATAATATTCAATTTTCATAATATCTATAAATATTAATATCATTACTTGATCGCCAACGGCGATATCACGCTGAAAACACCAGTTCTCGTAAGATCACTGAAGTTAAGCATTGTTGGGCGCGGTTAGTACTTGGATGGGTGACCGTTCAGGAATACTGCGTGCTGCTGGCCCGTCGTGGGTGTGGTGGTCCCACATTGGTAGTAAATATCCACCTAGAAACACTACCCGCATCGGGTAGTGAGGCAATGAACTTTCGAGTTCGAACTGCTAATCAATGTATGTATGTATCATTACTTGATATGAAACTTCAATTTGAACTTCCCGCCATAAATTGAAGCGAATTTTCGTCCAAAACTCGAGCATTTCACCTTGTTAGGTAGTAAGTATTGCTTTAAAAAATATTTAAAACGTCCTAGAATAATATCTCATGAGAGAAGATTTGATCAAATAGTTTTATTTGGAGAAAATTGAATTTTCACGTTTTTCCCCATACATTTTTTTGAATTCAGGCCTCGTGAACAATCAGCGCCATCTGTCGACCCCAGTCAAATCTCAGGATGCTTTTATTCCGTGTATTCCATCATGGAATGATGTTATACCACCATGATGGTGTCCACCATCATGGTGGACTCCCATGGCAGATGAAAGCAGTGGATGAAAGCGGAAAATCATGAGAGTAAAAGAGACGGATAGATCTATTTGTCTCTTTCACTCTCATGGGTTTCTGCTTTCATCCACTGCTTACATCTGCCATGGGAATCCACCATCACACGATTGCAGGGGTGGGAAGTATGATGCCCTCTAATCTAGTTGATCGAGTCTCTCTTTTTATCGTATGAAATTAGACGGACATATCCGATCGGTTTAAAACGATCGAATGCAACTATCTATTTCTATATCATGTATCAGAAAGAGAGGGGACTGTCGATAATCGAGAAGTCAAGAGCTCTTGATTACCTTATATTGTCCCGCTCGTTCTGACACATTTGATAGAAAGAGATGGTTGCAGTCGATCGTTTGAAAACGATCGAACATCTCTGTCTAATTTCATACGATAGAAAGAGAGATTCGATCAACTAGATTAGAAGGCATCGATCCCACCCCAGATCCGCAACTTGTGGACTTGCGCAAGTCATGAGTTGTGAAAATAGAGATTTTTTCGTCAGCAGAACAATCTCTGGATAGCGGTAATTTGAATGCTCCATTTTTTTGTAATAGAAAATTTAATAAGTTTCAAAAGTTAGCCAAATGAATTGAGCTAAAGATATTTAGGGCTCTTTCACACGATTACAGTTCCGCAACTTGCGGACTTGCGCAAGTCATGTGTTGTGAAAATAGAGATTTTTCCGTCTGCGATAAAATCTCCGAATGGCGGTAATTTGAATCCTCCATTTTTTTAAATCAAAATTTAATGTGTTTCAAATGAGAGGCAAATTTATTGAGCTGAAGATAATTATGGAAGAATAATGGCGATGCATCAATTAGATTTTTCAATGCTTTGATGAATAACAAATGATACATGCAAAACAGCTGATTTCTCTCCAAGTTCTGTGTGCATGAGTTTTGGGTTTTTCGTGTTTCGTATGAATTTTTTAACAAATAAATTTGTTTGTGCACAGGAGGTAAGTGTTTTTGACATTTGTTAATATAATGATATTATGCTTTTGCAAACAATAGCCTGTACAAGTTTTGCGATATCACAGCGTCACGTGATAGGCAATATGGAGACAGCAACGGGGTCACTTTACCTCTAATACATGCGATGCGAAGGTTTTTAAATTTATTTTTGAATTATTTCGAAGAACTACCAACGTACTGGCCATCGGCCAAACCACGCTGAAAAAACCAGTTCTCGTCAGATCACTGAAGTTAAGCAGCGATGGGCGCGGTTATTAGTACTTGGATGGGTGACCATTCAAGAATACTGCGTGCTGTTGGCATATCGCGGGTGTGGTGAGCGCAACTTGTAGTTATTTACTACAAGAAACTATCCACCTAGAAACACTACCCAAATCGGGTAGTTTCACGCCTACCCTCACAGGGAAATGGCTTAATGATATACTACTGCGAGTCAGTATCTACAAAAATGGTGAGAGTAGACATTTTAAGAAAGGACAAAAAAATTATGCACGTTGGACATGTTATAAATTTTGAAAAAATATCAATTATAAGTTGATAGAATCGTCATCCAGTGTATTGTTTTCTTGAAAAAATGGTTTGTTCTCATCATTTAAGGAGAGGGTTGGACATGGCTAGGTAGTCGTACTTTAGAAACTGAATTTAAGATATATTATAAAGGAATATGAATTATGTTTTTTGTGAAAATTTCAGACCCTCTCATAACGTACAAAAAAAAAGTGGCTTCCATTTAGTTTTTACAATAAATACATTGGACACATATCCTTAAAAAGTGGAAAATTTTCTATTTGTAAATACGTTTTAGTACACTTTTCACATAAAAATGTCTTAATTAAGTAGAAAATGAGATTTTACTTCAAAGAATATAAATGAGTGATATACGGAACATAACGTAATTTTAGATTATGTGTTCTAGAATAACGACGATAATAATTCATCATTTGGATATAAATTGGGTATAATGACTTATTTTAAGTTGTTCCTCACATGTGTGATTATATTAAAGTAAAAGAAAATAGTAGCATCCAGTTAGAAAATCATTATTTTTTAAAGATATGATGATATGTGTAATGAAGATAAGGAAAAACGCTTTTTTCAACTTTGTGAGACCCAAATACACGAATCCAAACTTGTCTTCAGGTGCTACTTAAATTTCTTATTGACTACATTGCTTTAAACTGAACGAAATATTAATATAATAATAATTTTTATTATAAAATTCAAATGGATCATGTAGTAAAACCTGTAATACGACGAATACGACCCCGTTACCAGTTGGCGTATCGTTGTATTTCAGATTACAGAGGGTCCAGAGACAGTGTGGCAACCTAGCCGGATGTCGCCATTTTGCGAAAGGATGCCACCATTTTACGTATAGGTTGTCTATAGTGTAATATATCTATATATACATACATACATAGATTAGCAGTTCGAACTCGAAAGTTCATTGCCTCACTACCCGATTCGGGTAGTGTTTCTAGGTGGATATTTACTACCAATGTGGGCCCACCACACCCACGACGGGCCAACAGCACGCAGGTATTCCTGAACGGTTACCCATCCAAGTACTAACCGCGCCCAACAATGCTTAACTTCAGTGATCTTACGAGAACTGGTGTTTTCAGCGTGGTATCGCCGTTGGCATATCTATATATACCAAAATATATATGAGAAAACTGAGCCAATCAGCAAAAATTACACTAGGTTGCCACACTGTCTCTGGACCCCCTGTATTTCAGATTACAGAGGGTCCAGAGACAGTGTGGCAACCTAGCC
>CAKNYM010029975.1:0-11714 GCA_932195095.1 Andricus curvator | reverse complement strand
CACTTAGAGCGAGGTAATAATCATAGCAATTCAACAAACATATTTGTTTAAAGAAATTATTATTGTTTATAACAATCTTCTTCTATATTAATGCTAGATATCTGCGGGTTTTTTTCTAAAAAATTTCACTTTTTGTCAATTTTTCACTTAGAGTGAGGTATGAATTAATGAAATTTAACAAACATAATTGTTTAATTAAATTATTATTGTTTATAACTATATTCTCCTATAATAATGCTAGATAGTTGTGGTTCTTTCTAAAAAATTTAACTTCTTGTCCACTTTATACTTAGGAGACAATAATAATTGCAAGTTAATAATCATAATTGTTTAAACACTTATCATGGTCTATAACTATCGTCTCATAATTTTTCAGCTTTTCTTTACCTTTTTAGTTAGGAACAAATGTGGGCGTCCGCATGAAAATGATCCTTATGGCCGATATGGAGTTACATACAGAATCATATAACCGGATAAGCTCCCGGCATTTTAAGCCCAAGACGAACCCTTTAGGTTTAAAAACGTGTCGCCAGGGCATTTTTGAAATTGTAACATCGAAAAACCGCTTTTCGAGAAAAACGCATTTAATGTTGGCGAGAACCATAAGCGCACATGTTACAATTTTTCTTTGAAAATAAAATATAACCATTTCCGCTTGCTTTCAGGACATACATATAGTGTAAAAAATGCAGTATAGGTATTAGTATTATTCGCCACTTAAATAAAAAAATAATAATCTTGACGCTGACTTAGAAAATTTGTCATGCGGACGCCCACAAATAATAAATAATAATATTAATTTAAACAAAAAGGCTCTCAAGGAAAATTTATATTTAATATGATATATGTGTAGAAAATTTGAAGAATGTTTCAAATATCTATTTTATTTCAGACAAATATAATAACAAAAAAGAAAGAGATTGTTTAAGAAATGATTCTCTCTATATTGTTTATTTATTATATGTTCATAACTAAAAAGACAAAGTAAAGTTAAAATTTTTTAAAATAAACCGCAACTTTCTAATTATCTAAGAGAAGACAGTTATAATGAATAATAAACTGTTAAAACAATTATGTTTATTAACTTGCATTAGTTATTATCTCATAAAGTAAAAAGTTGACAAAAATTAATTATTAAGTCACTCGAAGCGAAAAGTGAATAAAAATTGGAATATTTGAGAAAAGACCGCAAATTTCTGGCATTATTGAAAGAAAATATTATTAAAAATAATAATAAATTGTTTAAACAATTATGTTTGTTAACTTGAATGAATTATTATCTGACTCCAATTGAAAATTCGATCAGAAGTGAAAAATTTCAGAAGAAACTGTAACTTCCTATCATTATTCTGAGATAATATAATTATAAATAATAATGAATTATTTAAGAAATTTCTGGTGAATTTAATTGATCATTGCCTTGCTCTAATTGAAAATATTAAAATAAGTTGAAAATTCCGAAAAACCGCGAATTTTCAAATCTATTCTAAGAGAAAATTGCTAAAAACAATAATAAATTGTTTAAACAATTCATTTAAACTTATAGTTATTAGTATGAAGTAGGATTTTATGTATTATAAACAATTTGTATTTCAAAAAACCGCAAAAAAATTATATTTAGCGCCAGAAACTCGCGAAACACAATTTTTCACTTATGGGGTTTTTGGGACCCTATAAAACAGACTTATGGTGGTGATATTTAAAAATTGAGTTTTTATTCGTATTCTATTGCTAACTGTGAAAAGAAATGTTGAGTTTCAACTCGATACACCTAATATTGACGATTCTGAATCAAACTTACAAAAACGTCTTTTTTCTTATGGGAAATATGTGTTAAACTTCATGGGGCTTGCGGAACCTCTAAATATAATTTTAAAAATACGAATTTTTTGAGGGGGAGGATTCGAAAACGTTTGGGGGCGATATGCATGCAAATTCGAGAAAAAATATTTCCAATGCATTCTGATGAGCACTTTAGTTTACAATGAGGGGCCTTCCTAATTTATGATCCGCTTACGAATTTCTACCTTTCAGGTAGTTGTTCTGGATTAGGACAAAGCTTGTACTTATATTTGAATTTTGGGTGTGCTAAAATCTTGTCTTATGGCGCTGGCCTTTGAGTTAACTTAATTTTAAACGTGAAAATCTACAGTTTACTGCCTTAATTTTCCCAGGTAACATGAAGAATAGACGCACCAGTTTATAATGGTGTCTATACTATATAATAATCCCTCTTTCTCATTAGCATTTATGGCAAATAACAGAGCTGTCAGAACATAGACACAAGCTGTTGTAAATAGAATGAAGTTTTCCAGTGTATAATAGACGTGATTACGAAATTTCGGGGGGGGGGGGGGGGGCTTGGGCCCCCCCCCCCCCCCCCCCGGATACGCCACTGGCATGTACAAAAAACGATACCTTCTTTCAGTTCGAAAAAGAATTGCATCTAAGGAAATCAGGTTCACAGGTAACTTTTTAAATTCAATAAACACCGATTCAGCATTTTGAAAAGTTGCTGTTTTCAATTAAGATTCCTGGATCCTGTCGACTTTTTTTCTAGTGTATTTCTAGGCTTAAAAATTCCACACAAGCTCGAAAAATGTTAAACTTATAAATAAAAAAAAATTAATTCTCTTAGATACAAAATTCCGAAATAAAAAAATTTGCTGTCATTCCAATTTCGATTCCTGGGTCTTGTGGATTTTTTTTTCTAGTGTATTCCTATGTTTAAAAAACCCACACATGCTCAGAAAAATGTTTAAACTACAAGTTATAAAGATAAGTTTTCATGAAAATTTAAAAATTTGCTCTATTGCCAATTACGATTCCTGGGTTTTGTCGATATTTATAGTGTATTTCTATGTTTAAAAAACCCACATAAGCTCAGAATAATGTTTAAAGTACAAGTCATAAAGGTAAGTTCATAAAATACAAAAATGAAAATTTTTTTAATTCTCTGTATTCAATAAGTTTAAACATTTATCTGATCACAAAGGCTGCGGCAATACCTACGCGAAGCCTTGCAAATCTTGCAAGTTGCCTTGCACGGCTGGAAAAGGGATTGGTTTTCCACCAATCCCAGACCGTTTTTCATTTTTGGGCCATCTTTATTCTCGCGTGTTCTCGCGTAACTTTAGACACTCAACATTACAAACACGGTAAAAAGTGGATCGGTAGAATACGTCTCTAAACGAATGGCTAGCTCTAACTATTCTAAATTGAAGTACAGATTTTCGGCGGTCAATTTGGTTAAAATCACTATTGCGCGTTCCGATTATTGAGTTTCACTTCTAGACTTTCGACAATAAAAATGGTGCGAAATTTCGATACATTCACAATGGTCAAGCGTTTTCTCTTGAAAAAAACAGGGCCAGCTAAGAAATATATCTGTCGTGGTCCGTTTTAATGGTAGTTTCTTTTTTCACACATTTTAGGTACTAATAGATGGGTTTGAAAATGTTAAATTAAAAACTTTGTAATTGTTCTCTTACGAAAGAGAATATTTTTTAACGAGGTTGGGTAGAATATTTTGTTTAAAGGAATGAACTCGCCTAGTAAATATATTATTAGTAATTCATATGTATTATAATATGCTTTTAATTTCAATTTTTAAAAAGTACATGTTTAAAGATGTTTTTGTATTATTTTAAAAAATTGAGCGTTGAAGAATTCTTCAGAAGTAAATTTTTTTATTTTGAAATTTTATTTTATTTGATGATCATCTCTCCTTATTTCAAACGCAACGATCATTCACATAACTAATATAAAGAACGTAATTTTAAGTGTGGCAGTCCAGAACTAGGAAACCAAAAAAATGTGAATTTTTCAAAATAGAGAAAAAAATGCTGTAAATCGAAATCACTATTTTTAAAGCTCATGTAGGGGGTAATATAACTTAGAAAACTTACTTAAAAAAATCAATTCCACATGTTAGCGCAACGAATTATTATGGGGGGGGGGGGGCCCCAATTTTTTTCCTCTTGGGAGCTCAAATATATATTTGAGGTGGAAAGTTCCTGCGAATTGTCAATACTAGCGATAAATTTGTTATTATTATTATTATACCATTAAGCCATTTCCCTTTCGGGGTAGGCGTGAATTGCTCGGTGAGGAAAGGAGTAATGTGAGGTAGGGGTTATAGATTTTTTTAGATTGATCTAGAATTCTCGTGTTATTTATTTGAATGACACGTTCGTTCCGCAATACTACTCCGACCCAGGTTGCTGATCAATATCTCTAGCGATCACCCCAAGTGCAGAGCCTCACAAAATTGTTATGTGTGGTTCGCCATTTGGGCCCATTAGTATCCAAGATCTTTGTTTCAGGCGTCATTCACTTTATTGTCACTCTGTTTACAAACTATTTGTCGCCACACTTTTCTGTCCCGGCACAACTCTAGCGTCCTTCACGTCCATGCATTTTTTATGCAGACTCTCGTGTTTCTATGGCTTCTTATGTCTCTTCGGATTAATGTCTCATTTACTGATTGTAACCATTCCTTCGGCGGTCTACCTCTGGGCATTCTGCTATTTACTCCACCTTTATATACTTGTTTGGTCAGTCGTTCATTTTTCATTCTTTCAAGATGGCAGAACCATCTTAACTGATTTCTTTCCCATATGTCAACTAGCTGATACCACGCTGGAAACACCAGTTCTCGTAAGATCACTGAAGTTAAGCATTGTTGGGCGCGGTTAGTACTTGGATGGGTAACCGTTCAGGAATACCTGCGTGCTGTTGGCCCGTCGTGGGTGTGGTGGGCCCACATTGGTAGTAAATATCCACCTAGAAACACTACCCGAATCGGGTAGTGAGGCAATGAACTTTCGAGTTCGAACTGCTAATCTATGTATGTATGTCAACTAGCGTCTCTCCTGTACCACATTCTATGAGGATTATCTCGTTTCGGACTTTGTCCATCAGTGTTTTCTCGCATATTGTGCGCAGAGGTTTCATATATGCCAATCGCGTTAATTTCATTCTTGTCCTTTTCTTGACAGGTCCATGTCTCGCTACTGTATAGTACAGTTGGTACAAATATAGAATTATGTATGTCCATTTTAGCTTTTTTTGATATGTTTTTATTTCTGAGAATGGAATCTGCTCTACCGATAACCTTCTTACCCTCATTTATGCGCCTATCTAACTCCCCATCTATTTTTCCGTCGCTAGTGAATAGGCTACCCAGGTATCCGTACTTGTCAACTTGTTCTAAACTCTTATCATTTAGGACAATGCTGCATATTGTTTTCTCACTTTTTACTTCAAACACCATGATTTTTGTTTTATTTACGTTAATTTTGAGGCCCGTGTTCTTCATGCTTGTATCAAGATTATTCAAAATTCTTTGCAAGTACTCGATTGATTCTGCCATAACAATCTTGTCATCTGCGAAAGCTAACCCACGTACCTTCACTGTTTCGAGATCTACACCTACTTTCTCGAAGACGGCCATTCTTAGACACTTATCCATAAATATGATAAATAGCAATGAGGACTTCTATTTACCTTGCCAAAGAAGTTTACTTCTATTTACATTGCCAAATGCTTTTTCTAGGTCAACAAAAGCACAGAAAACTTTCTTTCCTACTCTCAAGCTTTTTTCTGTGATCTGTCTTAAGCTAAATTCCTGATCTGTACATTCTAGCGCACAAAAATCTGGGTGATACAAAATCATGATCTTTGAGATGCTGTCTTGCTTTTTCATTCATAATTAAACCGACCCCTTGACTAGCATGTGATTCACTATCTACTCCTGACCATATTTCGAAACCGCCTTTCAACACCCCATTTTCTATGTTTCTACTTTCGCAACCTTTTTTCTTCGTCTCAGGTACACATAAAATATCTAGTTTCCTCACGTGCACAGTTTCTCGTAGTTCTCTTACCTTAAGATCATTCACTTCTCTAGCATTCCAAACACCCAGTCACCATTCATCGCCTGAAACTCGAACTTTACGTTCCTTGTGTGTATGCATTTCGTCAATAAAAGTTTCAGTCCATTCCGAGGCTATTTTATTGTTTGTATTATTCATTGTTTATATTGTACACCCAACTACCACCTCTATGCGCGAAATTTGTTTTGCGAGTCGAAATCATGTCCAAGTTAAGTAGTGATTCATCGTATGGTGAAGAGTCTATTTGTAACGTAAGTCCCACCAAAACATGTTAAATTTCTTGAATATTGCATTTCCAAAGCAGCAGAAAAAATAAACAACTAGCGCGATATTCAAAATAGAAAAATTATTCCAACAGACAAATGAGTGACAATTTTTATAAAGTTTTAATAAATTATTACAAAACTATGACAAATATATCTTATTAAAAAATATATTTTTATAAAAACACTAAAAGAAGGGAAAATACATTAAAAGTAAAATGATGACTTAAAAAATTCCGAAATAAACTCTATGTCTGTTGGAATAATTCTTCTATTTTGAATATCGCGGAAGTTCTGTTTAATTTTCTTCTGCTGCTTTGTAGATGCAATATTTAAGGAATTTAACCTACTTATCGCTAGTGTTGACGATCCACAGGGACTTCGCGCCTCGAATATGGATTTGGGTTTCCAAGAGGAAAAAAAATTGCCCCCCGATAATCATGCGTTGCGCTAGCATTTGGAATTTATTTTTTCAGGTGAGTTTTCTAGGTTACATTCCCGGGTAAAAATGTTTGGTCTTGATTTTGTCTTGAATGTCTTCAATATGTCTTTAAGACCATAATGTCTGGTCCCATCTCAACAGCTAGACATTGGAGATATACAGACTTCTCTTGCATTTATGGCTGTAGCTGTGCCATGACAAGACCAGGTAGACTTGTCTTAAAACAAGCCATGTAAGTCTTGATAAATATACCGAATTGCTCTAAGAGCAAATTATATATTACCAATTTGTGTAATTTTGTAATAAATAATTTTCAAATAAGAAATTCGGAAACTGTCTGTCTCAACAACTGCAGGCATATAAAATTTTCCATAAAAAGATTAAAACTGTCATTTTCTAGAAGTAACTAGTGAACTGTTGTTGATAGAAAAAAATGGACAACATTTTTAGAATTTCCATCCAAAGAACATAATTATTGCAGATAAATAAACTTATTAACACATACAAAATAAATACCATGGAGATAAATATTAACAATAATTATAATAATATTATATATATTATTATATATATTATTATTATTATATATATTATATTATAATAATATTATAATAATATTAATAATTTGTCTTAAGGCATCAAAAACATTCTGCTTTCGTCTCACGAGCTAGATATACAGAATATCTTGAAATTGTCTTGGATCCGTTTTCACCCAAGACAAAATGAAGACCAAATATTTTTACCCGGGTTACCCCCTACATGAGCCTTAAATGAAACAAAAATCCAATCCCGAAATAAAGTGTTGCTAATTGAGGCCAAAAAAGTTATCCAATTCAAAGAAATGAATGCGGAAGTTGATAACAAAATTATTCTGTTCCAAAAAAATCAAAATTAAAGATCGTGATACCACAGCATTGTAACATATAAATTATCACTTACAGGATTTCCTCGCCATTCGAGCACCAATTCAGCGAAAAAATCTGAGCAAAAAAACATGGTCGTTTTTGACAAAATTGAATTTTAATATTTTCAGAAATACCGCCACCATTTTATTGATTTTTCAGCGAATTTTCAAGTGGGCTAATTAACCTCACCAGAGGCAAGAAAGGAAACTTTAATATCCCAATTAGGTCAAAAGTTATAAAGGTTTCAAGAAAAGATTTGTATTTTTTTTAACAGGCCTAACATTTCAAATACTCATAACTTCGCGAAAATTATTTTTTTCTCAAAACCGTAAAATACGTGTCGTCTTATTTCCTTTGGAAAACAACATATCTAAGGGAAAAATTATTCTATGACTTAAAGTTTTACTGCCTGCATGATTTGAAATGGACGCGGTAAATTGTTTCATCGTAAATTATTTTGTTAAAGTTGAAATGAAGTTTCGTTTAAAGAAGTTGTTGTAAGTGAAATCAACTCGAAAATTACTTAATTATTGGTACCATAGATTTACAAGGTCATGTATTTCAACCTTCTAAAAAAAGTCACGGCTTTGGTAGATTTACAGAACATGGAATAAGTATTTCAATATGCAACGCCAATTAAAATCTTGATAAAAATTAAACAACTAGTATCTTCGGGGAAAATCGTCACGTATTGAAACGATTGTAAAAGATTTACGATTTTCAATGCTTCAACGGAAGATGCTCAGTTTCATGGGGAAAAAAAGAAGAAAAAACTATCCGTGAAATCATATCTTTTTTGTGACTTCATGTAGTCTATAATATATTTTTATTATTATATTGTATTATATTCAATTATTTTGCACTTGTAGTTCTGCATAAGAATAGTTACCAAGGTTATAAACTTGAATTAAAATTTATAATATACATGATTGTTTTTAACAAACTTAACTAAAAACCGTTTTAAATTCTTTTATTTTAAACTATGTTAAGATCGAATAAGAATATCATATACATACGTTTCTTGATATTTTTGTAATGTATATTATAATGTTGGTATTACTTAATATTCAATCAGATTTGAAAAAAATAACCAAATCCAAAACGAAATAAATTATTTACATAAATGTTTCCTTGCGTTAAAATTTTTTAAATATTTTTTTACAGCTGATTAAACATAATACAAGACAAATAGTTAAAATTTTATAAACATTACATGAGTAGATAAAAATGATATGTTTATTTGATAAAATGTATTCAGTTTTTCAATATGGCATGCTTATTCACATTCAAAAACAGCCATACTAACTGCAACGCAATTAAACAATTTGCGGAGGCGACAAATAAGGGCTGCTTGGAAAACTTACCTAAGGTCAACACCAATCGGTCACAAGATGTGGGCCGAGGTAGCTCAGTTTACGATATATTTATGTAGTGGACTTGCGTTTGCTGAGGTACAACGTTGTCTGACCTTATCGGGAAGATACGAACATGGTCAGAACTTGCTTCCGCTGCATACGATGCCTTGAGGTAAAGACATTTATCTAATAATAATTACGGCTGTTCGTACGAGATTTAGTGATGAACTTCTTTTTTTATAGTTGTTTCGCGTGACGTAATGACCTTGAATATAAATTTAAGATATTATACAATGGTTCTCGAAAATACGAATAATAAATTCAATCTTAGTGAGTGGGAAGATGTTTCTTCATTTTTAAAAGTCTCATATTTTTCGCTTTTATCGGACAATTGTATGAACTTAGGTATTTCAATACTTACATTACATTTATTATACATTTAATTTATTAGAAGCTATTTCAGAGACGTATGGTAACGGGGATGATGATATAATTTTGAAAAAGGGAAAATCCCGAATTTTTAAAGATGCGGAAAATATAACTAACAAAATAAAAATTTGCAAGGAATAAAAATTTCAGAAATGATAAATTACAAAAAAAAATTACCGAAGATGTTTCTAATTGAAATATTATGAAAGTAAAAGTTAACTAAACTAGAAACATAAAAAAATTTCCAAAATTTCGGATCAAAAATAACGCAAGCATTATTTCCGAAAAATCACCACAGCACTTCAAATAAAACTTTCGAACTGTCTATCATTACAGAATTTTCCGTAAGTCTAACCAATTTTATAGCTCGTTCAGGTCTAACTACACGGAAAATTCCATAATACTAGCCCTAGCGCTATACTTGACCGGTTAGTTTTACGGAAAACTCCATAATACTAGTAAGTGCCTAAAATTTTGTTCCTATTTTTTTATTTGTGTCTTAAAGCCGAAGGTTGAAACTACATGAAGAGAAATATTTGTCTTAAAACGTGAGCATCGTTATCTTTCCTGTTTTGTTTTGAACCACGTGAATATCTTTTTTACTCAAAAAGAATTATTTGGCTGCAAAACTAAATGAACTTTGTCGCAAAAGGATAATGTTTGCTGCAAAAAGATTATTTCTGTGACAAATTAAAATCCTCTTAACTTTAAGGAACTTTGATTTCTTATGATGTGTGAAGGAACAAATTTCTTAACCAAAAGAGAAATTCCATTTGTGTCAAGAAACTTCTTTTTCACACAATAGGACACTTCTCTCGGCGTAATTTAAGTCACTTGTAATTGCTCTAACACATCAGGTTCGTTCACAATGATTTTTCAAAAATTGAAACAAATGCTTGTTTTTTGGACAAAGATGTGAGTATTTAATCTTTTAAAACCGGTAACGTAGTGTATAAAATTTTGTCGAAACACGTGTTTGATGTTGCAGTATCTACGTAAACCAATATCGATATTTTAATTTTGTATTCTGATAGATCTTTACGTTCTCTTTTCGAAACCCACCGAAAAATTAAAAAAATTAAAAATTTACAAAATAATAGTTCATTTTTCCTGGAAAAGAGATAATTGGATTTTTTTCTAAAGATTTCCACTAATTTATTAGTGGATTTGACTGATTATTCATTAGTGTTTTTACTGAATTATCTTGTAATATTTTATGATTGTAATTGATGCTATTTAATTTTGTAGAATTCTTATACGTAGAAATGTATTTTTTGTTTTAATATGAAAAAAAATTCTGAAGCTGCTAATTAATTCAGTTGAAATACGTTGATTTTTAGTATTTTTTCTAAGTGATCTAATATTAACTCTAATTATATAACAACTTCTGCTTTTTGGCCACGAACCTTAACAGATTAAGCTATGTCTTTCTATATATGCAGAAACTTGTCCAATGACAACATTAATATACAAATATGATATTTGAAAGCGAAGAATGAAAATAACCAAGTGTCTCGTAGTTCCGAAATTCAGGATGAGCAGTCATATGTTTTTCGTATGCTTGGCTGGTCCAACCCCTTTCGATGTGTCCATTCCGTTTTCTAGCGCCGCCACTTTTTTCGGGACGACTAGGCGCAGTCTGAAAGTAAACAAATATATCTGAAAACTGCACTGACCATAAAATGTCATTGATGAAATCCATTTTCAGGTCAATTACATGCACTTCATTCAGTCAATTATATCGAAATCATCACCATCCTTAATTATTTTATTATTTGCATTTTCCGTATCACTAGTGAGTGTAACTTTCGAATTAAATATTCAATTGTTAGTAGTTAATAAGGTGATTAATGCATAAGGAATTCATTTTTTTTCTCAGAATATTATTCTCTTAACGGAAATGCTACATATGATCATGCCAAATGATTATTTCAGGACTACGAGGATTAGAAATAAGCAGACAAACGCTTTTCTTCAAGCATACCATTTTTCTGCGTGACCAATGAGAATGATTGTTTTCGTAATATTTAATCATTGAATTTCCTGCCTTTAGGTTGACATCATCTTTAATAATATTGTACTGTAAATAATCAAATACCATTGATAACGATAACAAGTGCTCAAACTTCTGAAGTACTTCAGAATGGTTATATTTATTACGTACGTTCTGTGTTTCGGAATAAACATTTGACGTAAAAGATTTTTGGTTATATATTATTTACGATTTACGTCTTCCAAAAGTAATATACTTGTTTCACCCACATAGGAACTCATTTACATAGGTCAAGAATAGGAAGATTCAACCGTATCTTACAGTATTATAATTAGAAATGACGCACGGTTTAGCGTTTGCAGAATTACCCAATCTTACCAAAATATTACCAATATATTACCAATATATATACATATACATACATATATAT
>CAKNYM010029973.1:0-28044 GCA_932195095.1 Andricus curvator | reverse complement strand
AGCGCGAAGCGCGAGATAAATATATGATCGAGCGCGAAGCGCGAGATTCAACAGTCGCGCGCCCTAGGCGCGCTCAAACTTGCGAGCGAAGCGAGCCGCGCGCGAAGCGCGCGATGAGAATGTGCCCGCGAAGCGGGCAGATTTTTACTATTTAATTCGTGAAATGACAAAATTTTAATACTTTTTTAGTCAAATATTCGATTTGTCAATCAATTAGTAAAATGTTCACTAATTTAAATTTAGTAATTAATGGAACCATGACTGAAAATCATAATAATTATAATAATTTTTATTTCCACTTCACGAACAAAAAGTGGGCGGAAAACATAAATTACTCTCCTGAGGATAAATACAAGCTTTTGTAAGTCAAAAAGGTCTGTTGATATTTATATTGCCACTAGCATTGACAAAATGTTCGATATTAAATTTCATGTCATCATTCTTATTCAATAGGAATGATATGGAGATGCAGTTGTATTTTTATAAGGGAGACTCGAAATCATTTGAGAAAGCTCAATCACAGAAGGACGGTCTTGCAGTATTCAAAGTGTGGCTCGAGGTTTCAAATGAATTCCAAGTAAGAAGTGCAAATTAATTAGTTGAATTACCTTCTTTCAATAAGTGTTTATCTATTATTTTTTCGAAATAATACACAAACATTGTCTTGCTAAAACTGAGAGTGAGAAAATAAGAGGGGGGGGAGGCTGATTATGTAACTTTCTCACATTCATTTTCACTTCAACTTTTATAAATTTCACGTTGTTTTTTTTTAATTGTTGTGACAATCAAAATTTAAAAAAGGACTACTAACGTGAAATTCGAAAAGGTGGAAGTAGGAGTGAGAGCGAAAAAGTGCCACGATCGCCCCTTAGGCTGGCCGCACCAATTCATTTTCAAAATTCCCTCATTTTTTCTAGACTAATTTTTAATTTTCCCTGAATATTAATATTTAAAGACCAGAATTCTGACCTTGTAACGTTTTTAATGTAGGATCTTTCATAAATGGAATGAAAGGAATTTAAATTAGAAAATTTTAATTAATTATTCTCAGGGCTGCCACAGCCTAATTTACTTGAAAAAAGTAACCTATATGAACTGAAAAAGTGACCAAAAGCTACTAATTTCTAACCGAAAAGTGACATGAATTTGTCTTACGAGTTCCATTCTTTTGAATACATTTTAATTGTTTAAAAAACTATAGTCACAATACTAATGTCAATCTATAATGAAGACATAAATGTTTAAATGCATTAGTAATGTGACTATTGTTTTTTTTAAATTGACACAAATTCGAAAGAATTCGATTCTTAAGACATTACAACAATTCAAGTTAAGTTCAAAAGAAATCAAATGTTCTCAAAAAAAATGTTATTCAGTTTATTGAAGTGAACTTGAAATGAATTTAAAAGAATTTCAGGTTAGTGAGAGGAATATAATGTGTAGAATTCCTGAAAAAAAAAATTATGATATAATAATGATGATACAACAATTCAAAAATATGAAAAAATTTATTGAATTTAATAAGTTTGAAATAATTTTTGAAAAATTGAAGGGAATTCCAAATAATGCCTAAGAATTAAAAATAATTTATGATAAATTAATAGGAATGCAGGCTTAATTCCAAATTAATTGGGTTTGACTCACGACAACCCCGGCAAGTTACATTATTGAAAAGTCACATCGCGTTATCTTTTATTCAGAAAAATTTGAAATCTACATAAAAATAATTGAAGTAGATTGAAAATTTAAATATATGAGAAAATACATTGAATTCAGCAAGTTTGAAATGAGTTAAGATAAAATTTAAGGGAATCCAAACAAATCTGATAGAATTAATAAGAATTCGAGGTAAGTATAAAAAGCTTCAGGATATATTAAATAGAAACTAAACGTGGAATGAGAAATCGATTGTATTCACTAGAATTTAATGCATTTGGAAGGAATTAGAAGAGGTCAGGATAAATTATTAAGAATTCAAGGTGAATTGCAAATGAAATGACAAAAATTTGAGAATCTCTTGAAATCCTTGAAACCCTACGAAGTCCCTAACTTCTTGTGAATAAATTCTTTAAAATCCATTAAAATATTATAAAATCTCGAGAAATTCTGCGAAACATGATGATCTTTCCTGACATCCTGTAAATTGTATTAAAATGCTTTCAAGTCTCTTAAAATCCATTAAAACCATCAAACTGCATACAAAATTTTCAAATTTCGTAAAATCATTGAAATCCTTGGAAATACCTTGAAATTTTTTTAATCTCTTGAAAATGCATCCTAATTCTGTTGAGTACGCTGACTTCGTTAAAATTGGTTGTACTCCCTGCGAGTTATTGAAATAAATAAAAAATTCCTTGGGTACTTTTCTAAGTGGAGCTTTTAAAAGTTCTTAAAAATTAATTTGAATGTTTTGAAATACCCTACAATCTTCAAAATCTGTTTGAATCACTTGAAATTATTGAAATCTATTAGAAATATCTAAAGATATTTTAAATCCTTCAAAATTTTTTTGCAATTTCTTGAAATTTTTTAAAGCTCTCAACAATGTTTCGAAAATTTAAATCCTCATATAATTTTAAATGGAATTGTAAAATTGAATCTAAAAAATTCTGTCAAATTCCTTGACTTTACTGAAATCAATCGAAAATTCCTTGAAATCTTTTAAGAAATCTTAAATCTTTTAAATCCATTAAAATTGTTGGCATTACCTTGAAATATTTGAAATAATATGAAGTTCATACATTTTTGTGAATAAATTCTATGAAATCCATTGAAATTTTATAAGAGGTAGTGAAATTACACGAAATGTGGTATTTCATAAAATCCTGGGAAATTTATTACAAAACCATGAGGGCTTTTGAAATCTCTCAAAACCTTGAGATCCTCATAAATTTCATAAAATCAATTGGAATCTCTTAAAATATCCTGAAACCTTATAGGTCCTAAAGAATCGTTTCATACTTTAAAAAAAAGAAAACAAATTGAACTTGTCTCTCCGAAAAATCCTATATTATTGACTCATCCTTCGAATTTCAGGGTTCAAAAATGAAATCGCAATCTTTGTTCGATGACCTGGAAAAAAATATACATGAGGTGCAATCTATAAATTCAACAGCTGTGCTAAAACCGTTTCCCTTAGCAACTTTTCTAGATCAAGAAATTACAGGATTCTTTCTATTTTACAAAGGATCTTTAGATTATCCTCCTTGCACGGAATCTGTGACTTGGTTCATATCCGAATCTTTTTTGCCTATTTACAAAAATCTGGTAAGAATATATATTTATTTAAAATATATACGAAAATGAGTTTGATAATTTATTTACTTCTACTATTTTATATTCCTACTTTTCCTTTCAGCTAAATGGATTCAGGAAAATAAAGTTGGACGGGGGAGATGTGTAGAATGTTAGGCCTCTCCAACCGCTAAACAAACGTTCAGTTAAAATGGTGTTTACTAAGTAAGGGCACGACGGATAATTGTCGGTAACCGGCTGCGCTCGGGAAAGGTTTTCTGCAGTTTTCCACTCCCTTGGCCAAAGGTGTAAGCAAATGCGAGCGCCTCTATTAAAAATCCGTCTGCAGACCGTATAGCGTAAATAGTATGGATATGCGTTTTTTGTGTGTAAATGTCTTGAAAGAATGTAAACGTTAGTAATAAAATAAAATAAATTTTTTAGTTGCATCAATAATTATTTTCTTCGAGCTATTTCAAGTACATACTCCCGTTATTGCATATCTCGCTATAAATTACTACTGATGTTTCCTCCTGAGACTTTTTAAGATGACATCTAGATCTAGGGTGATATACGCAGTAGAGTGGGTCAAAAACCCTTTTCTTAGGTAGCCGATTCTAACAGTGAGTAAAAATTGAATCCGCCCAACAGCAGAAAGTTCTCCAAATTTTAGTTTAATCGGATAATGTCTTTTGTTCAGAATTACCACTGAAACTCTATGACAAAAATTCCTACTCATTTCACAGGTTTCTTCCGGATAGAAAATATGTTTTCCGGTCATCTTCCTGAATCAAAATTGAAAAAATGTAACTAAGTATAATTTTCAACTCTTTTTAAACAATAAGAAGCCCTAGTCTATAATTTACGCAGCACGAAGGTAATATCGTGAAACTTGTAATCAGGCTACGTCACCTCAAAATGAAAAAAAAAAAACAGAATTATTCACACACTTCATCTACTTCACGTTCGTGTATCCATGTTAAAAAAATCCGTTCAAAGATTACGAAATTTCATTAAACACAACAGCACACATGACGCAGAAGCTTTATCGAATTTGAAACGTTTTATTCTACGGGCTTCAAAAGTAGAGACTGATTTGAAAAAATACTCATAATTGTAAGAATTTCAAAAAAAGCAGCAGTTAAAATGAAATAAGTAAATATCTGAGCCCTGAAAGATTAGTAAATCTTTAAGCAAAAATTAATTTCATTTCGTTCAAATTGAAAACTATACAAAATTTGACAATTTTCGTTTAGAAGCTTTCGATCTAAAAAAATTTAACTTCAAAACATGAGAAACTTATATTCTTGCAATGTTGAATGTTCCTAGTACTAAAAATGGAATAATTTGGAGTTTTAAGTTTTTAGAATTTGAAATTGAATGCACGTGAAAGTTTAATAATTCTGAAAAAGCACTAAACACACTAAACATTAACAAAATGTTAATGGTTCGATTTGAACGAACAAAGATTAAGAGATTTACAAATAAATATTAACAAATTTATAAACTTTCGAAACGGAATAATTTAAAACTCGAGGTCTCGAGGATCCCGAAAATCATAAATTATTTTGAATTTTTTAATAAACCTTTTTATTTTCCGCTCTACCAAAATATGTGGCTAAACATTCTCATTTTCGTATTTTTAATATTATTATTGGTGCCAATTTTTTGATGTATTCGAAAATCATAACCGTCTTCACACACTATTAAAGCTTTCCGAGTCGAAATTTTGGCCCTACTTCAGCCCTGCATGATTCCATTTAAGGCCTCCTTTAGTCCTGCTTAGCCCTCCACGTCCTCTTTTGAATCCCATAGGACCTGGAGGCCCTCTTTTGATTCGCTTACGTCCGGACGACCTTTGTGCTTTTCTCGTATTTATATAATTTAATTATTCTATTTAATTACATATTTATTATAATAAGTTCATTTACTTAATTTGTTAATATGCATGATAAAAACATATGGTATATCAGGCAGAGCTGTATAAAGTTGGTTTCTCTGAAATTCGAAAAAAGTCAATACGAATTTGAAATTCGTTAATATCTTCTGTTCTGTTTTTTAGGGGGGAACACTTATAGCACATTATTTATTAGCATAGTTTTGAGTATTCGAACCATAACATGAAAATATAAATTTGTATTATTTTTCGGAAAATGTACCAACAAAATTATTTTTAGCTGCAGATTTGAGTGTTTTCACATTCTTGTTAGAAAAATTTATATATATATATATATATATATATATATATATATATATATATTCTGCCAGAAATTGGTTTTGAGATTGTTAATCATTATGAATCACAGTAATGTTCAATGATGTAGGTTCTGAAGAGTTTTTTTATGGGAATAATAAAAAAGTCCTTCTTTAAAATTATCTAAAAATTCCAACCTAACTCATTTTTTTATTTAATAAATAATGGCACCTTTGACAAGCCAGCATTCAAGAAGCACATAAACAAGTTTAAACAAAATCTGATTCATTTTGTATAGAATTTTGCAATTTTCTTTACAACACAAAATGTATGATAAGCATTTATTCATTCAAATTTCATTTGCCAGGTTTAAAGTATACTTCTCACTCATATTGTACTTTTTGCAGTTGTACACTTCAAATTTTTTGGTTCATTATAATATAATTTATAATGACCCTGAAAAATGTATCATTTCAATTACTTTATATTATTACAATTCATAATATGCATTGATATTTAAACAGATGTGTTCTCATTATCTTGTTTTTATAATTAAAAAAAGTGCGCATTCTAAGAAAAAAAAACAATTTTGTTAATTAACATATTATTGCACTTTGTGTCGTTTTTCCAAAGACTTAATTTGTTCATTTTCAGGATTATTTTTTGCGATTTAAACAAAAAATTCGCATCCTGTTAAAAAATAATTTAGAACAAATTTGGAGGTCGTTTCTGGCTGAACAACTTTTGTTTCTTTATTTTTTCCACAGCTTGTGTTGTTTCTCCAAAAATTTAATTTTCTTTATTGGTAATGTTATTTTTCAGAATAAAACAGAAACTACGCGTCCTATAAATAATCACTAATAATAAATTTGTATTTCTTCTTTGGTGAACAGCTTTTGCCCTCACATATTTTTCCGTAACTTGTGTTATTTTTATTTTATTAAGATTAAAACAAAAACTATGCGTCTCATAAAAAATGATTGATAACAAATTTCTATCTCTTTTTTGGATGAACAACTCTTGTCTATTAATTTTTTGTGGTACTTTTTGTCGTTTTTCACCAATTTTTTCATTTTTATTTTTAATGTTATTTTTTACGATTAAACCAAAACTACGCATCCTATGGCAAAGTGATTATTGAAAAATTTGTATATGTGTTTTGGGTGTACAATTTTTGTTTATTCATATGTGCTGTTCTTCCAAAAATTTAATTTTTGTATTGTTGATGTTATTTTTTACGATTAAAACAAAAATTACGCGTCTTATCCAAAAATTACTGGAAAAAAATGTGTAGCTCTTTTTTGGATGAGCAACTTTTGACTATTAATTTTTTCATAGTTTATGTCGATTGCCCAAAAATACAATTTACTTATTTTTCATTTTTTACGATTAAAACAAGAACTACGCTTTCCATCAAAAAATGATTACAAGCAAATTTATAGATATTTTTTGGGTGCAAAACTTTCGTTGATTAATTTTTCATTCACCTCGCGCCGTTTTTCCAAACATGTAATTTTCATATTGTTAATAATATTTTTCACAATTGAAACAAAAACTACGCATCCTATAGAAAAATTGTTTATAACAAATTTGTAGCTCTTTTTGGGTGAACAACTTTTGTGTATTTATTTTTTTATTAGCTTGTGTCGTTTGTTCAAAAATTCTATTTTTTTGTTTAATATTAATTTTCACGAATAAAACAAAAAATACTCGTCCTATAAAAAAATAATCGACAACAAATTTGTAGATCTTTTTGGGTGGATAATTTTTGTGAAATCATATTCTTTCGTATCCTACATAGTTTAACCGTAAAATTGAATATTTTATTTTTTATTTATGTTTTGTGAGGTCGAAATTTGAAGTTTTTAGTTTTCAAGCAAATCCAAAAATTTGTGATGATAATCTTGTAGGGCTTTTCAAAAGTAACGTTTTTCTTGTCTTGACTTTTTTCATATCGTGCGTCGTTTGGTGTAAAGGTTTAATTTTCGATAGATTTTTTAAATGTTGTAAATGCTATAACTCTGATAATTTTCTTTTTATCAAAAGAAGTCATGTGAATAAATCATTCAACTCTTTAATTACTACTAAGAGTCGTACATAACATTTTTAAATCTTAAAAAAATGATCTCATCAATTTTGAAAATGCTTTAATTTTGTAATGATTACAAACTACAACGACAATGCCGACAACGACAGACAGACACCGACGTAGAAACTATGTTTTCCTGACTTAGGGGGCCTCAAAACGTCGACATTTGATTTTAATTAATAATAACTCACTTTATTCCCTGAACGATTATTTATTATTTCTAACGGTTTTATGGAAATTATTTTATTTAAGAAGTAGTAAATACATTAAAATAAGCACTAAGAATTAAACTGAAGACTCTCAGATGTTCAAAACCTTTTTTAATGCCAGTTTAAAAAAATAATTTGAAAAGAACATAAATTTAAAAAGATTATTATTGACGAAAATACTAAAATATTATTTTCGATTTTCAAAATTTGGTTTCTAAAAACTTTAAAATCTTTGAAATCTGAAGTTTTTATGATATCTTTTGAAATCTTCGAAATCGCTGTGAAAATTTCTAAAATCTTATAAATCTTCCAGAACTTTTGAAATCTTTGCAATTATGTCAAGTCATATTTTCAAAATAGATGGGAGAGGTGGAAATCGCTCTCCTCAGATATTTGTATTTCATAGATCTATTTACCTCTCCTCTAAACCTGAAAAACTAGTGTCGTTCAAAAGTTCATTTACTCTTTAGAATCATGCATTAACCTATATAATATAATAAGAATTAATAATAAAACTTCAAAAATGTTCGTCGTTCAAAATGCAACTTTTTTGTTGGAAATTCAACTATTTGGCTGAAAATTAACTTTTTTGTTGAAAATTTATATTTGCGGGTCGAAAACTCAGATGTTTTATAGAAAATGTGCCTTTCTGGATTAAAAATTAAAGAATTTTTTTTCTATCTTGACTGAAGAATCTTTCTTGGTTGAAAATTGAACTCTTTTGATAAACATTCTTCTTTCTGATTCGAAATTTTTTTTTTGTAGAAATCTGGTTCAGTTAAACATTTCAATATTTTGTTGCAAATTCGTATTTTTTGGTCGGAACATCAACTATTACATTTTTCTTTGGGATTTCATATTTTTTTGGTTTAAAATGTAAATATTTTGTTGATAATTCGTCCGTTTAGGTTGAAGATTCAATTATTTCAGTAGATAATTGAACTCTTTGGTTGAAAATGAACTGTTTTGTTAACATAATTGTTTTTGATTGAAGATTTTAAAATTCTGGTAGAAATATCAACTGTTACATTTTTTGTTGAGAATTTATATTTGCTGGTTAAAAATTCAACTATTTTGATGAAAATTCTTCTTTTTCGGGTGAAAGATTCACAGAAAAAACTAAGAATAAAATTTGTTGCAGGAAATTTTTTACAGCGATAAAGTTTTGTTCAGCCAACTTCGCGTCTTTCAAAATACATGCGTTTGTCATGGAATAACAAAAGAAAGTTTAACCGATATTTGTGTAAAGTTTATCCTGTGAAGTTTATTTTTGCTGCAAAGAATCTTTCGTCGGAAATCGATTTAAAGTTTATCTTCTGTTTTTTCTGTGTTCAACTATTTGCTAAAAAATTCATATTTTCAAATTGAAATTCAACTTTATTTGTATTTTTTTTTGTATTACAAATTTGCATTTTTGCCTTAAAAGTTCAACAATTTGGTTTACATTTTTTTTGTATCTTCACTGAAAAGTGTTTTCTGGTTGAAAATGTTTCTATTTTGTTCAAAATTCGCCTTTCTGGCATGAAAATTTAACAATTGAGTAGACAATTTAATTTAATTTTTTTCTTGAGTAAAAAATCTTTTTTGGATGAAATACCTTTTGTCTTTCCAGCATGAACATTGAACATTTTGGTCGTTAAATCATCTGTTTTGTTGAAGTCATCTTTTTTGGATGAATTCAGTTGTTTTTGATTAAAGATTAAAAAAGGCTCTGGTTGAAAATGTATCCAGTTAGTTGAAATTTCTTTTTTCGGTTCAAGATTCATTATTTTAGTGGAAGATTCATCTCTGGTGGAAAACTCCTCTTTTCGGTGAAAAAAGTTAATCTTCTTGGTTGAGAATTCATCTTTTCGGTTAAAAATTCATCTATTTTTAGAAAAAGCAATATTTTTACTTGAGATATTACGAGTTTGAAGCATTTTAATTCATGAGTAGTTCCAACATTAATTTCATTTGAAAGAATTTATTTTATTTTCGTGATATATCTCCCTATTTTCCCTGTTTTTAAAGCATTTTGGCATTGAAGCCTCTATAATGATTAGTGGCAAATTACTTATTTGTGTAGTCAAGATGTTTCCTAATTAAATAGTGGAAAACTAATTTCTGGGTGAAAAAAAATTATTCAGCACTTTATATGTATAATTATTTCAAAAAAGTTATAAACATAAAAAACGTTAAAAATAGGAAAGTTTAATGAAAGGACCCGATGGTGCACCATTCGTTACTCTATATTGAAACAATGAAAAGGTCATAGTGTGAAATTGTAAGTTAAGAAAAATTCGAACTTTTTACAATCTTGAAATTAAGATTTTGTACGGTTCTTTTAACACATATTGTTTTGAACACATGAGGTGTTACTTGCTATTGATAATTGAATGATAAAATAAATTGTTCAAACAATTAATTTTATTATTTATATATTTATTTTTATTATTTTTCAACTTGTTTTCAACATTCCAGTTACAGCGAGGCAAAGACTAATTATATTTAACTAAAATAATTGCTTAAACCATATATTATCATTTCTAACAATAATCTCTTAGAATAATACTAGAAAGTTGCAATTTTTTCTAAAATTTTTCACTTTTTGTCTACTTTTCAATTCAATTGAGTAAATAATTAATTCAAATCAAATGACATAATTGTTTAAACAATTTAGTACTGTTGATAGCAATTTTCTCTTAGAAAAGAATGAAAAAGTGGCGGGTTTTTCCGAATGTTCCAACTTGTTTTAAACTTTTCACTTAGAGTGAGGCAATAATCAATTGAATTGAACATAACTAATATTTTAAACCATTTATTATTACTTATAACAATATTCTCTTAGAATAACGTTAGAAAGCTGCCGGTTTTTCTAAAATATTCAACTTTTTGTCCACGTTTCACTTATAGCGAGTTTTAATGAAATTTCACAAACATAATTGATTAAACAAATTATTATTGTTTTCAACTATATTCTCCCAAATTCATGCTAGATAATTGCGGTATTTCTAAAATTTCTAACTTTTTGTCCACTTTTTACCTGGGCAGATAATAATTATTTCAAGATAATAAAATAGAATTGTTTAAACCATTCATTTGTCGTTTATAACTATCTTCTCTTAGAGTAATGCTAGATAGTTGCGGATTTATCTGCAATTTTCGGCTTTTCTTTGACTTTTAAGTTAGAAACAAACAATAAATATCATTAAAATTATTAATTTACACAAAATGGTTTTTAGTGACTACTTCAAGGAAAGTTGCTATTTAATATGATCCATATATAGAAAATTTGAAGAATATTTCAAAGATCTGTTTTATTTCAGAGAAAAAAAAATATTCACAAAAAAGAAGGAGATTGTTTAAAAAATTATTCTCCCTAATCTTTATGTATTATTCATTTATAAATAAAAAGCCAAAGATAAGTAAATAAGATCAGAAAAACCGCAAATTTTTAGCAATTATCTAAGAGAAGATATTTCTAAACAATAATCAATTGTATAAACAATTGTGTTTATCAATTTGCATAAATTTTCACCTCACTGAGTTAAAAGTGGACAAAATTTCAGACAAAAACCGCAACTTTCTAACATTATTCATATAGAATATTATTAAAAATAGTAATCAATTGTTTGAACAATTATTCTTGTTAACTCAAATTTATTATTACCTTACTTGAATTGAAAGATGGACAAAAAGTGGAACATTTTATTAAAAATCTGCAACTTTCTAGCATTATTTCAAGAGAATATTATTATAAATAGTAATAAATGGTTTAGATAATTATTTCTATTAAAGCTCATAAAACTCAATTTTTCACTTACGGGGTTATTTTGGGAACCTCTCAAACAGACTTATGAGGGTGATATTTAAAAAGTGAGTATTCATTTATATTCTATAGATAATTGTTAAGAGAAATGATTTTCTATTTTTTTTTTGAAAATTTTCAATTTTGTATTTTGCTTTTCAATTAAATTTGTGAATAATTTCTCTAAAGTTGACCCTAGGAGTTTATAAAGAAATTGGTTCACTTTTTCATAAAGTTTTTAATCCTGTTTGCTGATTTTGAGCAAAATTTGAGTCAATGTTGAAAATTTTTGAATCAAAAGTTCTCAATTGTAATGTTTTTACATAGCAACGCTATGATGAGAATTTAACTCAGGGTTCTCAATATTTTCCCACGCATTAGACGGGCAAAACACATCTGCATAGAAAAAATTAAGTCGCCAAACCTAATATAGTCTTTGCGCTAGGCATGGAAAAAAATACATATTGTATTAAATAAAATTCCAGGATGAACATTAAACTGTGCGAAAAACATTCCTGGTCATTTGCCGGGTTCCTTCTGTTTTGGAAAAATATTTTTCGGTCATATCTCCAAATCTAAATAAGACAAATTTAACTAATTACTAATTTTCAATTTTATGAAAACTCTCTGCAGCCTTAGTCTATAAATGACGCAATCCGAAGGTAATATTGTGAAACTTGTAGAGAGGCTATGTCACCATCAAAATGAATAACAGAATTATTTACACACGTAATCTAAATAATTTTAATTTATTGCTGTTAGAGATAATTTCACAGAAGAATGATGAAATTCGAATAATTATTACAACAAAACTGACACAGAATTCTTCTGATTTTAAATCATCTAAACGAAAAATTAAAACATTTGAAATATGTATATTCTAAACTCAGAATAATAATGTATAATTTGTCACAGATGAGCTTTATCTAATTTGAATACATTATATTTTACGGTGTTCAATATTAGAAACTATTTTGAAATCTGAAATGGTTTTAAAAATCCTGTAATCTAAAATGTTCCCAATAATAAAAATTGATTCATTTCGAATTTCAAGATTTTAGAATTTTACAATATTAAATTGCAAAATAATAGCACATTCTAAAATTGTTAATTGTTCTATCTGAGCTGTCAAAACTGAACCTTTGTAAACAAGAGTACTCGATGATTAGACTTTTATAGAATTGCGTATTCGAAATTTTTGAAATTAGAATCCTAGAAGAAACGTAAAAATTATGAACAGGTACATTATAGTGGCTCGCCGAAACACATTATTGCAGTTTTTTATTTGCTGATGCGTAGGAGATAATTCATATCTAAAAAGACACACGTGTTCAATGAAAAGAATTATTTCAGAACCTACAGAATAAAAATGGAATATTTATTCATAAAGGCTTCCACAGTCAAATAATAATAAACTTTAAATAGTTATAGTTCAAAAATCCTTAATTAGAAATTTTTAATGTTGATAGAACTAACATTTGCAGTGAGTGAATGATAAATTTTTATATTTTCGACGTCTCAAATTTGAATTATCTAATTAGGAAGCGAAAATTGTTCAATTTCAAAGGCTTTCAATGTGAGATTATCTAAGCCTGAAAAATAGTAATTTTTCATTGAGAAATGTACGAAGTATGGCTAGTGAGACATTTCAGGTTGCAAATTTTCGAATTGAACCCTGAATGATGAAACAATTTTAAATTTTGGATCATCAAAAGCTACAATGATTAGGAAGAATGAGGTATTAAATATCTCATTTTATAATCATAACAGTTAAATTTCGAAGCGGCTTGAAATCCTGCGCTAAGTCTGCGACGATGCATTTTTAATAATTATCAGTCTCCCCAAATGCTTCATTCCACCCTCACGCAACATATTTTTATAATACCCTGAATATTTTTTATAAATACTTTTAAATATTTCGTATCCTTTGAAATCTTCTGTTATCCCTGAAAACATTATAATTTATTGAAAGAAAGTACCTAAAGTGATATTTTCATTCTAAAAAGTGACTACAGTGACTTTATCTTTAAAAAGTGACTAAAGATTGATCTATGAAAAAAGTGACATAAATTCTCTGATTAGAGCTTTTTATTTTCTGATGCGCAGGAGACAATTAATGTCAAATAGAACCATTTTTTCAAAAAAAAAACAATAATTTTAAAACGTACCGATTAAAAATAGAATTATGATTTTATGAATTCTTCCACAGTCAAACATTATTAAATTTTGAATAGTTATATTCTTAAAATCTTTAAGTACAATTTTTAAAGGTTTATATAACTTAAATTTACAATTAATAAATTAGAATTTTCTGAATTTTAAACATTTGTTAAATTTTCAACCAAAGGAATGAATTTTTAACTAAAATTATGCATTTTCAATCAAGAAAATGAATTTTTAACCGAATAGTTGAATTTTGCATCCAGAAGATGAATTTTTTACCAAAAAAGACAAATTTTTAACAAAAAATAGAATAGTAGGTATAATTTAAAGTTAGAGAAATAAGTTTTTAACAAAATAAAATGAATTGTCAACGAAATAGTTCAATTTTTAATCAAAACGATTAAATGTCTATACCAAATTTTTTACGAAAAATGGAACAGCTAAATTTTTAGTTAAAAAAAAATTAATTTTTGATGAGAAAACTAATTTTCGATTGAAGAAATAAAATTTCAGGCAAAAACATTAAATGTCTATAAAAAAATTTCGAAGAAAAATTGAATAGTTAAATTTTTAATTAAAACAACATAATTTTCAATGGCTTCCGTTTCCGGTACCGCACGCGATTGTTGGTGATTTTTGTGGTGCTAACTTTTTGGCTTTGTTGAAGGGAAAGAGGGAGTGTGAGAGGAGAAAGGGCGGTGAGTAGAGTGTTTAAGGGTTAAGGAATAAGTGAGAGTGAAGGGGTTGGTATAAGGGTGGTGAATGATATATAATTGTCAAAAGTGGAAGAGAAGGATTTTCAGGTTAGGAACGGTTGTGAAAAGTGGTGTGTTTTAACGCGGGGTGAGGGACAGGTGAGCGTGAGGGTTGGATGAATGAGAAGAGACAGTTATTTAAGAGTGGTGAGTTATAGTGTAAGAGATTTTGAGTGATTTTTTAGAGTGGTGGCTTCAGATCTAGATTGAACGATTTTCATGGGGGATTGAAAGCGAGGGAAAAGAAAACGTGACGTAGGAAAGAATACGCGGCAGAATGCCGGTTACACGAAGTCCAGGAAGGACAGAGAGAGAGGGCAGCAGGAGACGGATCCAGAGAGAGGGTCGAGAATTAGCAGCGAATGTAGGCAAGAGAATGAGGCGAGCGCGAACATCGAAGGTAGAATTGGCAGCAATGAAAGTAGTGATGAGTCAGAGGTATTCTCAAAGCTCGGTACGGGCGGAGGGGGGGGGGAGACGGCAGCAAGCAAACGAGGCAGACTGACGAACCTGCAAAGGCTACAAAGAGCGCACAGTTTAAACAGTACGAACGCGAAGGCCTTTTTTAATAAGTGGCGACAACCACCGACCACGAGTAGCGAAGGGTGAAGTCGAGGGATAATAAAAGGCTTAGAGACCAGTTAGATGAGGAAGGGGAAAATGAGAAAGCGCTCATGAAGATTATGCAGAGAACACCACCTGAAAGGATGTCAGGGGGAGTAGTTTAGAAGGCCTCGAGAAACTCATCAGAGGCCTCAGAGAGGAAACCTGCAAAGATTTTGACAGAGCGAGGACGCATAGGGAAGAAGTCAGGGAGGAAGTGAAAAAAATGAGAAAGAAATGGGAGGAGTGGGATGCTCTGTGGAAGGCCGAGAAAGAGGAGGTATTTAGGAAACTGGATAGTATAGAGAGTAAACAGATAGAGAGTGAGAAAGAAAGGGGAGCTGAAATGAGTTTGCTTGAGGAGAGGGTCAGGAAACTAGGATGCGAGAGTGAAAAGAAGGAAGAGGTGAGATTAGGAGACGTAGTCAAGGGGGATGATAAGAAACTGCAGGAAGAAAATGAGAGAATGGGCAGCGCTGAATGAAATAGAAGTAAGACTAGAAGGAAAAGAGAAAATGAAAAGAAAGCGAAACATAGTAATTAAAGAAATGACAGTAGAAAGCGACTCGGGAAAGGAGAAAGTGGAGAAGCTGATGAATGATATTGGGGCTCAGGTGAGAGTGGAGGCAGTGAAGGTACTGGGGAGAAAGACCGAAGGGAAAACAGGTGTGCTCATAGTGAAAGTGGGAAGCGAGGAGGAGAAGAGAGAAATCATGGAAAGGAAAAGGGTACTAAAGGGTAGGAATGAAAGAATTGAAGAGGACCTGACATGGAGAGAGAGAAAGAGGGAGTGGATGATCGAACGGAGAGCATGGATAGAGAGGAGGAACGGGGGAAATGTTTGGATGGGGAAAAACAGGTTGTGGGTGAATGGGATGAAGTGGATCTGGGACGAAGAGAGAGAAGAGCTGAGAGCAGAGGGATCGATACTTGAGAAAAGGATAAACGAAGGTAAGGAGAGTAGGATAGACGGGGCGGGGTTTCCACCAGAGAAGAAAAACTGAGCACGGGAAGGAGGAGGGGGAAGGACAAAAAGAGATGAGTGAGTGTGGCTTCCTGGAATGTGTCAGGGCTAAAAAACAAGAACGAGGGGTTCTGGGAGGCTATTGGAAAATGGGACGTGGTAATGCTGAGTGAAACGTGGGTGGATGAAAAGGATTGGAAGGGCTTGAAACGAAAGTTGCCAAAGGGGTATGTATGAACAATGCAAGAAGCGAGGAAAGAACATGAGAAGGGAAGAGCGATGGGAGGCATGGTGTCAGGCGTTAAAAAGGAGCTGATGAGAAATGAAAGGGTGAAAGAGCGAAAAGAAAAGCTGGAGGGCGTGATGATGAGAACAATAAAGGTAGGAAAAGAGAGGGTGGCGATCTTTTGTGTGTATAGAAGGAGAGGAGAAGAGGAAGGATGGAGAGTATTAAGGAAATGGATGGAGGAAAGGAATGAAGAGTTGGTCTTGATAGGAGGAGACTTAAACGCATGGACAGGAGAGTTAGGGGGAGAGATGGGATGAAGAAAGCGAAACTTTTCGAAGAAATTCCAAGCACACGGAGATAGATCGGGAGGGTAAAACTCTTTCGAACCTGTTAGGAGAGGAGGGGTGGTTTATCTGCAATGGAAATATAAGGGGAGATGAATAAGGGGAAGTGACTTTTATAGGGAAAGGGGAGAAAGTGATTGATTATATTCTAGCGAAAGAAAGAATAAGGAAGAGAATAGATGAAGTGGAACTAGGTAATGAAATGGGCTCAGAACACTTCCCGCTAATAGCGACATTGAAATGCTCAGGATGGAAGCGGCATAGCGAAAAAAGGGTAAGAACTGGCGAAAGGAAAGTAAAAATGGGTAGATGGGGGGAGGATAAATTGAGAGAATTTGAAGAAAGAATGAAATAAAGAGGGGATGGTGGGACGCAGAATGTAAGGAAAATAAAGATAGAATGAAGGAAAATGTAAAAAAGTGGAGAAAAGGGGAGATAGGGAAACAGGAATATAATAGGAGAAAGAGAGAACATGAAAGATTGTTAAGTGATAAAAGGCAGTTAGAGAAAAGTAGGTATATGGAAGAGGTGGAAAAATCAATCAGGGAAGGGAGGGAATGGGAGGTGATCAATAGGGAACGACGAGGAAGGCGGAGCATCAATGAGGAAATCGAGATGGATGAGTGGACCCAGTACTTTAAGCGACTGTTGGCAGGAGTGGAAAATAAGGTGTTAGGTGAAAAGAGGAAGGTAATAGAAGGGGAAGATGATAGCAATAATGGGATAAGTAGGGAGGAATTGAATAGAGCGATAGGGAGGCTCAAAAGAAACAAGGCAACAGGTGAGGACGATATTGAGAACGAGGCTTTGAGTTTTGAGGAGAAGGGGTGAGAAAGGAATTGTGAGAGGTATGCAAAAAGGTTTGTAGAGGAGAGGGATGGCATAAGGAATGGAGGACAGGGTTAGTGGTGCCGATAATTAGGAAAGAAGAGGGCAAGAAGGTGGAGGAGTATAGGGGAATCACACTTATGTCGGTGGGCTACAAAATATATACGGAGATTCTCAGAAAGAGATTAGAAACGGAGGTGGAAGAGAAAGGGATTATTCCACACAGTCAGACGGGCTTCAGGAAAGGGATGGGAACAGTAGACAATATCTACGTACTGAATTATCTAGTGAATAAGAACTTAGGTAGAAAGAAAGGAAAATTAGTGGCCTTATTTGTAGACTTTAAAGCGGCATTTGACTCGGTAAACAGGAAGGTGTTATGGCAGGTGATGAAAGAGAAGGGGTGGACGAAGAGTTGGTCGAGAGGATAAAGGAGATATTCGAAGATACTAAGATAAGGGTGAGGATTGGGAAACAGAAACAGGAGACTTTTTGGAGTGGAAGGGGGCTCAGGCAAGGGTGCCCACTAATCCCACTACTAGTCAGACTCTTGTTGGCAGATCTAGAGGAGAAACTGGAGATGAAAGGAAAAGGGGGAACGGCTTTGGGAAATAGCAAGGTATATTCCTTAGCCTATGCAGACGATATAGTCTTATCAGCGGATGACGAGAGAGGGATGTGTCTCATAATGAGAGTGTTCGAGGAGTATGTGAGAATTAAAGACTTGACGGTAAATGTAAATAAGACAAAGATGATGATTTTTAGGAAGAGAAGGACAAAGGTAGAATATGAATGGAAGATATACGGGGAGAAAGTGGAACAGGTCGAGGAATTTAGTTACCTAGGCTTCTGGTTTGAGTCGAAAGGAGGGGTTGAGCTGCAGGTGAGGAGAAGGATAGAATGTGCGACTAAAGTAATGGGGCAGGTGTGGGATATAGAGAAGAGAAGGTTTAAAGATGATTGGAAAATGAGACTGTTGATGTTTGATGCGTTGGTGTGGTCAGTCCTAAGTTACGGAGTGGAATTCTAGGGTTGGAAGGAGCACAAGAGGGTGGAAAGTATGCAGGAGAGATTTTTGAGATGGGTAATGGGAGTGAGCTGGAGCTGTCCAGGATACATGTTGAGGGAGGAATTAAGTAGAAGTAAAATGGTTATTAGACAAATGAAGAGAGCATGGAACTTTGAGGAGAAACTAAAGAGGGGGGAGCACAAGCTTGTCTAAGGGAAGTAGTAAACAAAGAGACTAGGGGTAACACAGAAGGATCAAGGTGAGAGGAAGAGAGACAACAGAGGAGGAGAGAATGCGATATAAGAGCAGATGTCAGAGTATGGCAAGAGTTAGAGAATGAACTGATAATAAAGGAGGGGGAGGAAAGATGGAAAAAATCGTGGAATCTAAGTATAACAGGTGGTATAAGGTAGTGAAGGCTGAAGGAGAACCAGAATATTTAAGAAAGATTAAAAAGGAGAGTAAATGGAACAACATTATACGATTTAGCATGGGAGAAGGAATGAGAGAGTGTAGGTACTGGATGGATGAAGAGGAAAGAAGATGTAGAGTCTGTTATTACGAGATAGAATCATGGGGGCATGTTTTAGAGAGATGTACGGGGGATGAAACAGGTGGGGAGAGTGTGGATTACAGGATAAGGTGCATCTTGGATGGAAGTGGACAAGGGGCAAGCTGGATGATGAGACTGGAAGAAATGAGAGAAAGTAAAGGACATGTAGTAGGGAAACGCCAATCGCGTACTCCTAGTCAAGGACACTAAAGTAAATAAAGCTTGAAAATCATGTTAACGGAAATGGTAAGCGGAAACAGAAGCCCAGGAAACTCAATAGTCAGCAAATCTCGAGAGTAATTATGTTAAGACAAAGCGATAGTAAATAAGTTAATATCAGTAGAATATTATTATTTAGGTAGTAAGTATTATTAAGGTAGTATACGTGATTTTGTAACGTACTATGAAGGGAGCGGAGGCCCTCAAACCCGTAAAAGGGAGAGAATAAATACATACAAACATACATAATTTTCCATCAAAAACTCATTTTCACCCAAAGAAATGAATTTTCAACCAAAAAGATTAAGTTTCCACCAGAAAAGAATAATTTTCAACAAAATACATGAATTTCCAACCGAGAAGCTGAATTAGTCACCAAGAAGATTAATTTTCTACCACAAAAGGCAAAGTTTCAAACAAACACAGAAATTGTCAAACCAATTGTCAACCAAAAAAGTGTCTACAAATTTGGAAATATATTGAAAATGTATTTTTATGTTTTTCAAAAGTTAAAAATATTACAAGTATGGTGTCAGATCATTGCACACGCGGAGGATCATATTTTGTCAATGAAAGAAATAATCTGCCAATTTTTAAGAATTGTAAGTAAGATCAGATTTTCTGTAAAATCCATAACAAAATGTTGGGAAATAAACCGAGTTTATGAGTTTATTATAAACCGAGTTTTATTGTGCGTAGCGTGCACAATGTACTAGTATTATTAAATTTTTAATTGTTATATTTTTAGAATCTTTATTAAAATGTTTTTAGGTTGAAAGATCTTACATGTAGCTTTCAATTTGAGATTATTTAAGCATTAAATATAGTTATTTTTCACAGCAAAATGTACGAGTTAAGAAGATTCTTTCATGAAGAATGTTGAAGGTTGAAGTCAATGTAAGTGTTTCCTCCAGGGGGTGGGGGTACGGTGGTGGGGTTGTGTTTCCCTACTCAAGAATCTAGTGTGCTCCACCTATGATATCAGTAAATTTCTAATGCGACGAACTTTAAAAACCTGTACAAAACTAAATTCGCGACACTATCACGTGCATAATAAGCTATAAGAAAACGAGATAAGAAAGATAAGAATATCAGCCTATATAAAGTCGTTTGTTTAAGAGAAAATTCTTTCTTGAAGGTACTGGCATCCGATTTATAGACTTCACAATTTATTCATCACACCGCTGGATCTTCAAGAGATCCAAGAAAGAAGTAAGAATTCAAATTTATATCTAAATATTAAGTTGTAATATTGTTTTCTTTATGTTTTTTCTAGAATATGCAGAGTTTCGAAATGAACCTGCGATACCCGATAGCGACTATTCTTTTCAGTCTTATTTTGGGGGCAAGTAAGTGATATTTCAAAAACTTTTTCCAACACATTTTATAATTTGCCATAAAAATAAATATAAATGGTTACACATTAGAGATACGATTATATTTTGCTGAATGATGAACAAGCATTAATTCCCTAAACATTATCCAAATAATAAAAGAAATAATTCAGATAATTGCTTGTTGTTAATAAAGCTTCCCACTTTTTATTCGTTTCTTCCAGGCGCATTCAGTTATAAAGATGCTGAAAACTGGGGCAAACATTATCCAGAATGTAAGGGGGAATTTCAATCTCCCATGCCTCTGGATCAAACCCCCAACGATGGTAATTTTCCATCTATTAAGGAAAAATTGAAATTTACGGACTTGCATAAATTACCAAAGAATATGACCATTAAAAATACTGGTCACACAGGTACTAAACATTAATTATTTTAAATCATGAATTTAAGTCTGCCTTGTTTTATTTCATACATTCTTTTACCTTTTCTATAATACAGTGGAAATAAAAGCTGACTGGTCTGGAAAGCCTCCAGGGCTTACTGGTGGACCCCTTCATGGGAATTACGTATTTGAAAAAACCATTTTCCATTGGGCCCAAAAAAAGGTAAGTCTTCCAAAAAATTTTTAAACTCTCTCAATTTAAAGTATTGAAATTTCGCCAATGTTGCTAATGACATTTTACTATTTGAATTGAAAAAACGAATTGAAAAGTTTATTTAGAAAAACGCGGTATTGTAGCATTTGTAACTTTATTGACACAATGAGAATGCAATCTTGTGAGACTTGTAAGTAGAATACGAGAAAACACTCGAATTATTTACACACCTATGTATTTTACCTTACTTATTCAAGGTTAGAAAAAATTTCGCAGAATAAAAAAAAAATACCAAAAACAAAAAAATGACCGAAGAATCAGTAAATATTTTCACTCAAGAATTTTTGTGGGTATAATAAATTTGTGACTTTACTATTTGATTCGTGAAATGACAAAATTTTAATATTTTATGAGTCAAATATTTGATTTGTCAATCAAATAGTAAAATTTTCGCTAATTCAAATTTAGTAATTTATGGAACCATGACTGAAAATCATAATAATGATAATAATTTTTATTTCCACTTCACGAACAAAAAGTGGACGGAAAACATAAATTATCGGCCTGAGGATAAAGACAAGGTTTCGTAAGTCAAAAAAGCTCTTTTAATATTTTTATTGCCGCTAGCATTGAAAAAATGTTCGATATTGAATTTCATGTCATCATTTTAATTCAATAGGTATGATATGGAGATGCAGTTGTATTTTTATAAACAAAAGTCGAAATCATTTGAGAAAGCTCAATCACAGAAGGACGGTCTTGCAGTATTTAAAGTGTGGCTCCAGGTTTCAAATGAATCCGAAGTAAGAAGTGCAAATTAATTAGTTGAAATACCTTCTTTTAATAAGTATTTATTTATTATTTTTATGAAATAATACACAAACATGGTCTTGCTAAAACTGAAAGTGAGAAAATAAGGGGGGTCGATCTGATTATGTAACTTTCTCACATTCATTTTCACTTCAACTTTTATGAATTTCACGTTGTTTTTTGAAATTGATGTGACAATCAGAATTTATAAAAGGACTACTAACATGAAATTCGAAAAGGTGGAAGTAGAAGTGAGAGCGAAAAAGTTCCATGATCGCCCCTTAGACTGGCCGCACCAATTAATTTTCAAAATTCCCTCATTTTTTCTAGACTAATTTTTTATTTTCCCTGACCATTAATATTTAAAGGCCAAAATTCTGACCTTGTAACGTTTTTAATGCAGAATCTTTCATAAATGGAATGAAAGGAATTTAAGTTAAAAAATTTTAATTTATTATTCTCAGGGCTGCCACAGCCTAATTTACTTGAAAAAAGTAACCTAAATAAACCGAAAAAGTGACCAAAAGCTACTAATTTCTAACCCGAAATGTGACATGAATTTTTTTTAATTCATCTGAATTCTTTTGAATTTAACTTCAAGTGTTTTGAAGTCTTATGAGTTCCATTCTTTTGCAATTTAAAAAAAAACTATAGTCACAATACTAATGCAAATGATTAATAAAGACACAAATCTTTGAATGGATCATCAATGAGACTATTTTTTTTTGAATTGGAATAACTCCAAGAGAATTATGTGGGAGAAGTCCTGGAAATAAAAAAATTATGATATAATAATGATGATAAAACAATTCAAAAATATGCAAAAATTGAATTTCATAAGTATGAAATAATTTTTGAAAAATTTAAGGGAATTCCAAAGAATGCCTAAAAATTAAAAATATTTCATGATAAATAAATAGGAATTCAGGCTTAATTCCAAATTAATTGAGGTTGAGTCATGACAACCCCGGCAAGTTACATTTTTGAAAAGTCACATTGCGTTATCTTTCATTCAGAAAAATTTGAAGTCTACATAAAAATAATTGAAGTGGATTGAAAATTAAAATATATGAGAAAATGCATTGAATTTAGCAAGTTTGAAATGAGTTAAGATAAAATTTAAGAGAATCCAAACAAATTTGATAAAATGACTAAGAATTCAAGGGCAGTTTAAAAAGCTTCAGGATATATTAAACGGAATCGATTGCATTCACTAGAATTCAATGAATTTGGAAAAAATTAGAAGAATTCATTATAAATTATTAAGAATTCAAGGTGAATTGCAAATCATATGACAAAAATGTGGAAATCTCTTGAAATCCTTGAAACCCTACGAAATCCCTAACTTCTTGTGAATAAATTCTTTAAAATCCATCAAAATATTGTAAAATCTCGTGAAATTCTGCAAAACACGATGATATTTCCTGAGATCCTGTAAATTGTATCAAATTCAAAACTTCAGAAAAATCTTAAAACCTCATAGGTCCCATAAAACTATTCCATATCTTTCGAAATTCTCAGAAATTCTTTCAAACCGCATAAACATTTTTCAAATTCCGTAAAATCATTAAAATCCTTGGAAATTCCATGAAATTTGTTTAAGCTCTTAAAAATGCATCCGAGTTTTTTTGAGTACCCTAACTTCCTTAAAATTTGTTGAAATCGCTGCGAGTTATTAAAATAAAGTAAAAATTCCTTGAAACTTTTCTAAGTGGACCTTTAAAAAGTTCTTAAAAATTAATTTAAATGTATTGAATTACCCTACAATCTTTAAAATCTTCTGGAATCACTTGAAATTATTGAAATCTATTATAAATATCTTAAGTTAATTCAAATCCTTCAACATTTTTTGCAATTTCTTAAAACTTTTGAAAGCTCTCAACAATGTTTCAAAAATTTAAATCCGCATATAATTTTAAATGGAATTTTAAAATTGAATCTTAAAAATTCTTTCAAATCCCTTGATTTCATCAATCGAAAATTCCTGGAAATCTTTTAAGAAATCTGAAATCTTTTAAATTCATTAAAATTTTTGGCAATACCTTGAACCATTGGAAATCTGATGAAGTTCATAAACTTTTGTGAATAAATTCTGTGAGATCCATTGAAATTTTATAAGATGCCGTGAAATTACATAAATCATTGAATTCCTCAGAAATTTCATAAAATCAATTAGAATCTCTTAAAATATCCTAAAACCTTATAGGTCCTAAACAATCGTTTCATAGATACCCTAAAATATTTTAAATCTTTTTGAAATCCCTTGAAGCATTTGAAGCTCTTAAAAATACTTCGAATGTTACAAAAATATTCTAATATTTTTTAAATCCTTTGAAATCCTATTGAAAACGCATGTCTCAAACAAATTTTAAAAAAAGGAAAAAATTGAGCTTGTCTCTGCGAAAAACCCTATATTATTGACTCATCCTTCGATTTTCAGAATCCAGAAATGAAATCCCCAACTTTGTTCGAATACCTGGAAAAAATTATACATGAGGTGCAATCCATAAATTCAACAGCTGTGCTGAAACCGTTTCCCTTAGCAAGTTTTGTAGATCAAGAAATTACAGGATTCTTTCAATTTTACAAAGGCTCTTTAGATTATCCGCCTTGCACGGAATCTGTGACTTGGTTCATATCTGACTCTTTTTTTCCTATTTTCAAAAATCTGGTAAGAATATATATTCATATAAAATATATACGGAAATGAGTTTGATAATTTATTTACTTCTACTATTTTATATTTCTACTTTTCCTTTCAGCTAGATGGATTCAGGAAAATAAATTTGGACGGGGGAGACGTGTCGAATGTTAGACCCCTCCAGCCGCTAAACAAACGTTCACTTAAAATGGTGTTTACTCAGTAAGGGCACGACGGATAATTGTCGGTAACCGGCTGCGTTCGGGAAAGGTTTTCTGCAGTTTCCCACTCCCTTGGCCAAAGGTCTAAGCAAATGCGAGCGCCTCTAATAAAAATCCGTCTGCAGACGGTATAGGGTAAATAGTATGGATATGCATTTTTTTGGTGTAAATATCTTAAAAGAATGTAAACATTAGTAATACAAATGAAATAAAGCCTTCAATTGCATCAATAATTATTTTCTTTGAGTTATTTCAAGTATATACTCCCGTTCTTGCACATCTCGCTATAAATTATTCCGGATTTTTCCTCCTATCCGAGACTTTTCAAAATGACATCTAGATCTGGGGTGATATACGCAGTAGAGTGGGTCAAAACACCCTTTTCTTAAGTAGCCGATTCTAACAGTGAGTGAAAATTGTATCCGCCCAACAGCAGAAAGCTCTCCAAATTTTATTTTAATCGGATAACGTCTTTTGTTCTGAATCGCCACTGAAACTCTACGATAAAAAATCCTAGTCATTTCACAGGTTTCTTCCGGATAGCAAAAATGCTTCCCGGTCATCTTCCTGAATCAAAATTAGAAAAATTTAATTAAGTATAATTTTCAACTCTTTTTAAACAATAAGAAGCCCTAGTCTATAAATGACGCAGTACGAAGGTAATATTGTGAAACATGTAAACAGGGTACGTCACCTCAAAAAGAAAAAACAGAATTATTTACACACTTAATCTACTTCACGTTCATGTATTCATGTTAAAAAATCCGCTTAAAAATTACGACATTTGATTAAACACAACAGCACACATGACACAGAAGCTTTATCGAATTTGAATACGTTTTATTCCACGGACTTCAAAAGTAGAGACAGAAAAAAAAAATATTCATGATTGTAAAAATTTAAAAAAAGCAGCCTTTAAAATGAAATAAGTAAATCTCTGAAGCCTGAAAAATTAGTAAATCTCCAAGCAATAATTACTTTCATTTCGTTCAAATTGTAAGTTATGAAAAATTTGACAATTTTCGTCTAGAAGCTTTCGATAAAAAAAATTGTCAAATTTTTTATAGCTTTCACTTTGAATTCTTTTAATGTTGAATGTTCCTATTACTAAAAATGGAATAAGTTTGAGTTTAAAGTTTTTAGAATTTGAATTTCAATGCACGTAAAAGTTTAATAATTCTGAAAAAGAAAACACACTCAAAATTAAAAACATTTTAATTGTTTCATTTGAACGAATAAAGATTAGAAGATTTACAAACTCATAAGCTTTCAAAACTGAATAATTTAAAATTCCAGGTCTGGAGTATACTGAAAATCATAATTAATTTTGAATCTTTTAGTGAACGTTTTTTTTGCGCTCTATCAAAATATGTGGCAACAAATTCTTATTTTCGTATTTTTAATATTAAAACCTACAGAATTATTCATTTATGAAGTCTTCAGCAGTCAAATATTGTTCAAGTTTAAATAGATATATTTTCAAAACCTTCTACTCAAATCTTTAAATGTTTGAAAAACTTACATTTAAAATTAAGCAATTAGAAATCGTTGAATTTTAATAGTGTACATTTTAAATTAACTAATTCTGAAGTGAAAATTGTTGAATTTCAAACGCTTTCAATATGAAATTATGTAGGCATAAAAATATTAATTGTCATGATTAGAAATAATAAGGCGTGAAATATTGCTTTTTATATTAACAGTAGTCAAATGTTGACTACCATTTTGTCCTTCAAGGGTATCTATCCAAAAGTGTGCAAGAGCTGAAATGGATGTGGCAGCTAAAATCTACCATTATAAATAGGCATAATTAATGTTAATTATTATTTTTTTCCGTTTCTAGGAATTCAATTAATATGTTCAATTTAGAAAGCTTTGAGAAATTATATTAGAAGATACTTTTAAATATATTAGCACCATCAATTAATTAAATAATTAAGTAATATGCTACACACCTAATGAATCATTTCTTGCATTTGTCTCGAAAGTCCACAAATCTGAACAATAATTCAAAAAATTCTTTAATTAATCTTCTTATTCTTAAAATGCAGTGCATATTCCGTTGAAATTAATGTGGGAACAATATTAAATGAAAGTTAAACTGCTTCAAATTCCTAACTTTTTCAATAAAAATATTGAATTTTCAACAAGAGAGATAAATTTTCAACCAAACCGATTAATTTCCTACCAAACTACGATTTTCTAACAAAATACATGAACTCTCCAACAAATAGTTGAATTTTCGATGAAGAAAGATACATTTTTAACCAAAAATGGAAAAGGTAATCAGTTGAAAAAATAAATTTTTCACACAAAAAAACAACAAATTTTCAACCAACGTAATGAAATTTCAACTAAAATGATAAATCTGCGACTGGAATAGAAGAATTTTAAACCAAAACGATGAATTTTTAACAAAAAATTTCAACTTTGAACCGTTTTCTTTTAATTTCAACCAAAAAGATCAATTTTCAAACAAGAAGATGAATTTTCTACCAGAAAAAAAAAGATTTTTCAACAAAATACATACATTTTTACTAAAAAAAATGTTTAACCAATTAGTTAAATAGGTAATGTATCTTTAAATGGAATTATTAAATTTTAAACCAGAAAAATGAATTTTTAACTAAAATAATGAATCTTCAGGTGGAATAATTGAATTTCAAACCAAAAATTGAATTGTGACATATTTAGTTGAAAAAATTAATGTTCTACCAAAGAGATGAATTTTTAATTACAATCATCAAATATTCAACTGGAGTAGTTAGTTGTGTTGAATTTTTAACCAAAACGATGAATTTTCAACCAAGAAGATTAATTTCTACCAAAAAGACAAATTTTCAGCAAGCTACATAAGTTCTCAATTAAAAAAGATAAAGGACCCCGCACCAAATGTACAGAAAAAAGCCTTATGATAAAAAATTCTAAAAAAAATTTTTTCTTGTATTTTCGAACCTGCAAACTAAAAATTCGAAAGAAAAATGTCAGAAAAATGGGCATTTTTTAGACAAACACTTGTCCAAAGTTTCGATTTTTACATGTATTTTAATGGAAAAATGCTTATTTTAGCCAAATGTTTTTTTTCCTCGAAAACGCTATGATAGATTTGACTAAAACTTTTTTGTTTTGACGATCAGGCGTACCGAATCAAAAGATTCATACCCACGAACTAGAAAGATTAACGATTCTTTGGGTTTACAGCATGTTTTTGGGGGTGTTTTTGTACCCTAAACATCCCAGTAACATATGTAAATCATCA
>CAKNYM010029968.1:0-17700 GCA_932195095.1 Andricus curvator | reverse complement strand
CTCACTTTTCGGCTCATTAGAGACAAAAATAACCAAAAGAAAAAAGAAGGAGAAAAAGAGAAAAAGTCAACCAAAACCAACCTCTCACTTTTTCCTTTATCCGTCTTTTTTATACTACCAGGGAACCAACATGTTTCGGGGCCAATTATTTATAGGAAACTAGAAGGTATGAGTAATATATTCTTATGATCCAAATTTGCATTCATTAGTGAAAAATTGACCAAGATGTATGTAGAAATTATTATTTATAATAAGATTGAGAAAGTGCGAAGGCGAAGTTTACAGGACGAGACGAGGTCGAGGACTGTAATCGTCTGAGCTTAAATTTTCATTTGGATTTGGTGAATACTCTACTTGATGTCACGACATTAAGAAAAATCCCGATGAAAATGCTGGAGTGGCATGAAATTTTTATCACGATTGAAATTTAAACTTTCTATACCTTAATTGGCCGTTTGTAATTTTCATATTATACATACATAACTGGATTTTTCCTATTGATAATGAATTGAACCGCATAGAAAACTGTAAATAGGTAATCACATTCTTTCCAACAGTTTAAAGGAATTAAAAAACTCGCCAAAAACATGTTACTGACTAGAAATTAATGATGTTTCTATCAGTCGAATCCAGGGGAAACAATATTGAAATATTAAATTAAAACCTTTAAAATTAGCTTTTTCATTTGCAAAACTGCTTTATTTACAGGATTGTATAAGAACTACTTCCGAAGTCGTCATCATCGAAATTATTTTCTATTTTACCTTCTAATGTCAGCAACAAATCTAACGCTGGATGATCATTTTGCTGTCTGAACCGTTGTTGTAAGATTTTTATACTTTCCATAGTTTTCGCTGTTGAAATTTCTACTTTCACATTGAAGCAGTTCAGAATATTTGAGAATTCGAAAGTAACAATATCCATTCAAAATGGGAGAAAAATATGTATATTACGCTACTGAATGACCTCTCAGAAATTCCTAAACGGAAGGGTGATACATATATATCTTAACCCTCATGATACACACTATCAAAAAGTTACGTATGATACACACATGGGTATTTTTCACCCGGCGACTCTTTGGAAGCTTCTATCTCCTGACTAAATTAATCAATTTGAACGATTTTTTTTTAAATCGATGGGAAATTTACTCTGGAAGACGAATAAAATATATATATTTCGTTTTATACAACGGGGAAAAATTTATTTACAAAAAACCGAAGAACAATTTTCGTTTTTTTTCTCGAAAATTCATTTTTTTTCAAATGCTTGCAGTTTCATGAAAAATTATTATTTTTAAACTTCCAATATGAGAGATAGATAGCTAAAATGTTGAACTTTAAGGTAGTATTATTGGTTTTTGCACTTATTTCAAAAACCATATTTTATTTGGCTAATTAAAGGTAGCAATTTTTGGAAAGAATTGAAATTAAAGTAAAAGTTATCAGTTGGTAGTTTAACGTATAAAAAAAGTTGTTGATGTGAACTTTGAACTTCTTTTCATCAAATTATCATGAATTACAGTAATTATGAATATATTAATCATACAATTGTTAAATATTCAATATAATTTATTTATTGAAATTGAAAAAAATATCAAATTTATGAATTTTCAAGGTAAAATAATGTTTTAACATAAAATTTTGCTGATGTATCTTATTGTTCACAAAAGGACAAAAATAAATTATAGTAAGCTGACACATTTTCACAATATTAAGTACTTAAGCTACATTCAACGCAAATCATTCTCGATCCTGACGATCCTGAGCGTCTTCTACTTCAGTCCTGCCCAAGTAGGAGAAAACTGCTTATTCGCCACATGTTCGAGTTCCACCACCACTTCCCTCTTCTCAGGTTCAGAGGCTTGGGGGTGGTCGCTCTCGTGAAGTTGAATGAGTAGAGGTCGGTGGTGGTGTTAAATTCCCATCTGGAAAATTAGCAGTTTTCCCCTACTTGGGCAGGCCTGTCCTACTTGATATGCCTTCGGATTCTTCCAAAAACAGAGCTTCGATCTGCCCCGAACATCGTTGTCTGCTACGAGTCATCATCTGCACACAAAAAATGAGTATGAATTTTTTGTTTGATTGAAAAAAAAATCGTAACTCAGTAACATAATTACCTTTGCTCCGATATTATGGCCACTCGATGAAAAAATCGATATGCAAACTAAATGCTTCGTCCTGAAATAAATTATTTCTAATGAATATATCATAATTCATGCATAAAATATCAGGAAACACTCAATTTAGTACGAATTTATTGTAAAAAATAATGAAATTACCTTTTGGAGTCGAACAGCTGAGTAGGCTTTTGTGACGTTGAATACACACTGGGTAATCTACACCCGAACCTCTACTTCCAACGTTCACACTCCAGCTTCTAATGGAGCACTGACGCCGTCCCACGAAGAAGTCGTAGAAGACACCTTAAGCTATCTTATATTTCCAGTCCCATGGTCCTACGTTCATCAGTTCCAAAATGGCGCGTATTCAAATAAAACCGCCGGGTATACCGTACCCAGTGTGTGTCATGAGGGTTAAGAATGTAGCTATTACGTGAAACGAGTGCGCATTTGAAGAAAAATTGATAATTGCGTGCGCATTCTTTAATGAAAAAGAGGGGATGAACGGGTCTGATGAATGCAGAGACCCACTCGATACGAGGAGCAATCGAAGAAGATCACTCTGCGCTTGGCACCGATAACGACAGGTGCTTTTGCCAGGACGGGCTCCTTGCACTTTAAATCCAGCTCCAATTTCGTGACAGATCGAGATCTCGGTGCGAAGTTAATTCTTAATTTGATGCTTTAGGAATTGTCCAGGAGGACCAAAATGTTTTAAAATACCAAGGAAGTTAATGGTTAGAATACATTTTAATATTAAAAAAAAAAAAAAAAAAAAAAATTGATTAGCAGTTTGAACTCGAAAGTTCATTGCCTCACTACCCGATTCGGGTAGTGTTTCTAGGTGGATATTTACTACCAATGTGGGCCCACCACACCCACGACGGGCCAACAGCAACGCAGTATTCCTGAACGGTCACCCATCCAAGTACTAACCGCGCCCAACAATGCTTAACTTCAGTGATCTTACGAGAACTGGTGTTTCCAGAGTGGTATCGCCGTTGGCATTTTAATATTACAGAAATTTAATAGCACAAAACATGTAGGGCTGAAGGAAATTGATTATTTTTCAACCTGTTTTAAGTATGGGAACTCAATAATCAACTTCTTAGAACGCCAACATAGCATTAATGTGATCATTTTTGTTTTAAAGAAAACAAGCTAATTTGAGACCAGATAATTTGTGATAATTGATGGAAAATGATTTTTCTTCAACCCGTTTTAATATGGGAACTCAAAAATCTCTTCTATGCGTCTCATAGCTAATGTTGTCTGGAAATCACTACAGTTTCCAACTTGCTACATAAAATCACATAACTAAAATTAAGACTTGTAAGAATGGAAATTCAATTGGATTTTTAACCCGTTCTAAGTATGGTTACTCATTCAATGAATTTTCTGGTATCACAAATCCATGTAGTTCAATTTCCAACTCGTTAAAAAGAACAAAATAAGTGCAATTGAGATTTGTAAGAATTGAAGCTAAATTGGATTTTTAACTCGTTAAAAATATGGGATCTCATGCAATGAGTTATCAGCCATTACAAATCTAATTAGTTAACACTTTATAACTCGCGAAACAATATCAAATAACACAAAAATAATCCTGGACATTCACAATGCTAAAGAAAATTGAAATCAGTAAGGTTTGCGAAAATAAATATTGAGAATTCAAAATAGTGTATAAAAAGCTAAATCAGATCAGAGAGAAATCTTCAGAAACCCCCCCTTCGCTTTTGTAATCCCACTCTCTTTTTTATTATAACGTTAAATTACTTAGAGTTGAAATGTTAATCGTGGTCGCTAATAAAATCTTTAATTTCAGATTTAATGCTCTCTCAGGATTGGTGCCGATGCATATATTCGGGACCAATTTCTTGAACGGAGAAAATTAAATCCATCGAAAAGTCACCGGCTATAGACATGTCTCTATAACTAAGATTTAGCGATACAGTTGAATTTAGAATCAATTTAGCCAAAATATATAAAAAATGAATATTTTTTAAATATTAATTATCTAAAAGTAGAATAATGCTACAACTGGTACCCCTAGTGGGACACAAAAGTTTTTGAAAGAAGGGAGATTTGTGAAATTCTCATGGATTGTAAGCTTAGAGTTTCGAGCAATAGCATAATTAGAAAACAGACGATTTGCGTCACCCGAACCTCGCGCCGTCCGTTGAAGCGTGCGACACGCGTACATAATAATATTCGACCGCAGTAAGGTCGTAAAATCATAATAGAGAGATATAAACTTAATATATTTCATTGTGGCTTGAACAGAAGTCATTTACTTTCCTCAATGGATTAGTAAATCGAATAAATCGAGAGTAAAATTTATAATACAAATGAGAAAATTTAAAATTGGCAAATTTATGCCTCTACTTAAACGATAAGAAAGCTATCTATCTCAAAGCATTTATTTAATTTAACGTGAAGTTTCTGAAATAAATTAATACTTTGCTTCAGGGATAAATGAATACAATTCTTTTCAGTAATCCGGTAGTTAAGATTTTCTTGTAAAATGTCAGACACGGAAAATGGTAAGAAAATAAATGAGAGAAATTTGGCAGTAAGCGCACAAAACAGGGAATTGAATTCCAATGATGAAGAGGTAGACAATATTATAGATAAAATAAAAAAATTAAGAGAAGATGTTTTTAAGACGTTTAATAGCAATAATGAAATCCTTGCGTCAATAAAAAAAAATTATGTGAAAGGTCAGAAAGCACTTATGGAATTAGATAATAGGGTAGATTCCTCTGCGATAACGCTAAAAAAAAATAAATAGCCGTGTAGACGACCAAAGAGAAAGGTGCGAAGCGCATGGAAAATACTTAGAAGAAAATATTATCGATGTTGAAAAAAAGTCGATGTGTTAAGAAAAGCTACGGAAGTAATACATGTGGATCATGCGGATTTTGTAGTAGCTAATATGCAAAACAGAAAACGTCTACAGGACTTAGAAGAACAGTTTACATTGGAAAAGCGTATAGATCGAAATGTAGAATCGACAAACATAAAAATTCCGTGGCTCAAAAATTATCCTATTCCAAAATTCTCTGGGACAGACCGCGAGCGTCCTATATATCTATATATATATATATATATATATATATATATATATATATATATACCATTAAGCCATTTCCCTTTCGGCGAGCCGCAAGGGGTAAGCGTGACACTACCCGATTCGGGTAGTGTTTCTAGGTGGATAGTTTCTTGTAGTAAATAACTACAAGTGTGGGCTCACCACACCCACCACCGCCAACAGCAACGCAGTAGTATCAGACGGTCACCCATCCAAGTACTAACCGCGCCCAACACTGCTTAACTTCAGTGATCTAACGGGAACTGGTGTTTCCAGCGTGGTATGGCCGTTGGTATGATGTTTTTAAATAATTTTGAACAATGCGCAAGAGCGATGGATGTTAGGGCATACGATTTTCATTATGTTATAAACTCATGTTTGACAGGTATGGCAAGAGAGTGGTGGAATATGGTACGTGAGCATATATGAGCGATGATCTCATATCATTTAAAGCAAAATTTATAAAAAGGTTTTGGAACGATGATATTAGATTTAAAATTGGGAAGGACCTGCAATATGGTTATTATAATCAAACAAAGCTTACGAGAACCGAATATGCGATAAAAATGATCAATAATGCAAGGGACTTAATTCCACCACCCTCTGAATGTGAAATAATAAGATGTCTATCGCGACACTTCACAGATGAGGTCAGGACTGCATTTATCATTCGAAATATAAAAACATGCGAAGAGTTTATAAAGTTTCTGGAAACATTAGACCAAGCCGGCCCACTTAATTACAAGGAACAATATTCACCACGTGATAGCTCGGTCTATGATGAAAATAATTATGAAAAAAATTATAATAATCGTCGGGATGGCAGATATAATTTTAGAGAAAATGTTCGATATCATAATCAAGATAATTCACGTGGATACCAAAATAATTACGAGAGCGAAAATCGAAGTGGTAATTTTGAAACTAAATCACCCCATGACTACTATAGGCGAAACGATCGACATTATCAAAATCAATCAGATAACAATTATGGGCGCGGTTACGATGGCCAGGATCGACGAGGCAATCGATATCAAGGCTATCATAATCGAGGTAATTATGACGGACAAAATCAAGGTTTTGAGAATGAACAAAACCGAGACTATTTTGATGGTAGAGGTCGCGGTTACCAGAGTCACGGATATGAAAATCGTCAAAGTTGAAGAATAGATGATCGAGACTCAGTTTATGATGCATTCGCTGATCGGCCTCGTAATTATGAACAAAATCGAAATCAATGGTCTAATGGCCCCAATTTCTCAAACTCGCCAGCGCAAAATAATAATAATTCAAGACTTTCCAATGGTAGGGTAGAAAATGGTATCTACAATCGCGAAAATAATAATTCAGCAAATGTAAGTCCTACAAATGGACAAAATGGGATGAGAAATTATAAAAACAATGTAAGTCGAAACGATCGACAAAACGAAACATGGGGCAATAATTATGGAAACAAGCAAACACGTAGTCTGGAACAATACTGTGAAAATGATGATTTATTTTGTAGTCGCGAGGCCCAGGGAAACTTGTAAGCCTCGGGTCTGAAAAAGATTTAGCAATTACAAAAGATGGGGCACCAGGCTCGAGGCATTTAAAAAAAAAACAATAAATATCACTCAAGTTCAAAAAGAGAAGAAAACAGAAAAAAAAGAAACAGATCATGCAAATATTCATAAAGTAATGGAAACAAGCCCTCATGTGTCATTTAGTTCTGAAGAAACAAATATGAAAAAATCGAGTGACACCCTTAGTCAAAATGAGAACACTTCTTATTTATCTTCTCAAAATTTAATATTTTTTAATGAAATAGAGAGAGTTGGAATGTCTGTCGTCAGTACTTTTGGGCACGTATCTACAAAATATGGCAGCGTTGCCACTATTTTTAAAACAATTTCGTTCATCAAAGGAAGCATTTCTTCAAAACCAAGAGTCTTTGCAAACACTTCAGAGAAAAAGAATGAGGATGCAAACTTTCTTCCTCAGCTCGAAGAAATGAATATTAAAGGAATAAATCAATGTGCTATTCAAGATGGATCAACAATGCGTACGCTTAGAAGAAACAAAAATAGAATAGATGGCTCTGGGAAGCATATTTCAACATTTTTTAATGATAATGCACCCACACTCAACGGAAATTCGACTGCAATTCTGGACAGCATAGATGTCATTGGCGAAATTGAAAAGCTCTACTCCATAAGAGAATTGAAGAGCAATATAGTAATATATACACAATTGGCAAATTTTACTCCTAAGCTTAGGAAGCCCGAAATTATAAATCATGAATTAATTGAAGCTAATTTCCTATCTTTAAGTGGAACAAATATTATCATAGAAGCAAAATAAAGCCATTTATGTTTACAAACAAATCTACTCAAACAAAAGGTGCGCAGCCTATTCATAAATGGGATATTGAAACTTCACCAGGAGACATTGAAAAGTATTCGAGAGGAAAAACCTAAAGATCAATTTGGAGAAAGTGACTAAAACTTCCTGCAAAGCCACCTTACAAAATACTAAACAAAGTGAAAAAGTTAGGGAAGCACCCAGGAAGACCTCCGGACTTTTTCTACAACATGGAACAACCCGACAAGTAAGGAATAGATGGGTTCTTTCAATACTATGGATATTCGATCAGGAAACATCATCATCGAGATTTAGGCTTAAAAGGAAAACGAGATACATTGCCATACTCAAAATCAAACTAACTGTTATAAGAGAAGAGAATGAGAATAGTCTTAAATATTAAATATTGTACTTCGAAACCTGGTCGAATTTATCCCACGGAAGTCATACATATGAAAAATGCTAAACAAACAAAAAATTAAAAAGAAAATTGATATAAAAATAAAAAAAAATAATAATAAAAATTAATATGAGATAGAATACGAAGTAGGAAAATAAATATATTATAAGATAAAACCTATGGAAACAACATAGAAGTTGTATTAGGTAAATAAGAAATTGGAAACAAAATCCAAATAATGTTAATTGAAATAGAATTAGGAACTACAATTTTAATAGAACAAGCAATTGAAATAAAACAAATGTGAAACTACACTTTTTGCATTACTCTAGGCACTCGATTCAACAAGATCGGGATAACAAACAAAAAAAGTACCGCGCGATTAAGGATAAACAAACGTTTTCAAAAACTTTTTTGTATCCATTCGTTTAAGGGGACACAGTTAACACGCACTTAAAAAAAAAAAAAATTCATGCTCTGCATTGGTTTTGGGGGGCACTGATATCCAGAGCATCATCAGTGATATAAAGTTTATTACTTTATTCACTTACTCTTTATCATCCTCATTCATTATAGCTTAACTTGGGTACATATTAAACATAAATTAATTTATTTTGAATCAGAAACAAATATCTTCCATTTTTTCTTTGCCAAACGAAACAATCTTTCAAATTTCTTTGAATATTCTTCCGTTTAGGGGGGCACTGAAGCAGTTCAGAATATTTGAGAATTTAAATGTAATAATATCCATTCAAAATGGGAGAAAAATATTTATATTACGCTACTGAATGACCTCTCAGAAATTCCTAAACGGAAGGGTGATACATATCGACGCCTCCATTCCATATGAGTCTATGTGCTGACAGCGCCGTGTATGAGACTATGCGCTGTGTATAAGCATAGGGAATAGTCTCATACAGAGCGCTGTTAGCACATAGACTCATATTGAATGGAGGCGTCGGTATATATCTTAAGAATGTAGCTATTACGTGAAACGAGTGCAAATTGAAGAAAAATTGATAATTGCGTGCGCATTCATTAATGAAAAAGAGGGGATGAACGGGTCTGATGAATGCAGAGACCCACTCGATACGAGGATGGATCGAAGAAGATCACTCTGCGCTTGGCACCGATAACGACAGGTGCTTTTGCCAGGACGGGCTACTTGCACTTCAAAACTAGCTCCAATTCCGTGACAGGTCGAGATCTCGGTGCGAAGTTAATTCTTAATTTGATGCTCTAGGAATTGTCCAGGAGGACCAAAGTATTTACAGAAATTTAATAGCACAAAATATGTAGGGCTGGAGGAAATTGATTATTTTTCAACCTGTTTTAAGTATGGGAACTCAATAATCAACTTCTTAGAACGCCAACATAGCATTAATGCGATCATGTTTGTTTTAAAGGAAACAAGCTAATTTGAGACCAGATAATTTGTGATAATTGATGGAAAATGATTTTTCTTTAACCCGTTTTAATATGGGAACTCAAAAATCTCATCTATGCGTCTCATAAATAATGCTGTCTGGAAATCACTAAAGTTTCCAACTTGCTACATAAAATCACATAACTGCAATTAAGACTTGTAAGAATGGAAATTCAATTGGATTTTTAACCCGTTTTAAGTATGGGAACTCATTCAATGAATTGTCTGGCATCACAAATCCATGTAGTTCAATTTCCAGCTCGTAAAAAAGAATAAAATAAGTGCAATTGAGATTTGTAAGAATTGAAGCTAAATTGGATGTTTAACCCGTTTAAAATATCGGATCTCATTCAATGAGTTATCAGCCATTACAAATCTAATTAGTTAACACTTTATAACTCGCGAAACAATATCAAATAACATAAAAATAATTCTGGCCATTCACAATGCTAAAGAAAATTGAAATGAGTAAGGTTTGCGAAAATAAATATTGAGAATCCAAAATAGTGGATGAAAAGCTAAATTAGATCAGAGAGAAATCTTCAGAAATCCCCTTTCGCTTTTGTGATCCCACTCTCTTTTTTATCATAACGTTAAATTACTTAGAGTTGAAATCTTAATCGTGGTCGCTAATAAAATCTTTTATTTCAGATTTAATGCTCTGTGAGGATTGATGCCGATGCATATATTCGGGACCAATTTCCTTAATGGAGAAAATTAAATCCATCGAAAAGTCAATGACTATAGACATGTTTCTATATCTAAGATTTAGCGATACAGTTGAATTTAGAATCAATTTAGCCAAAGTATATAAAAAATGAATATTTGTTAAAGATTATAATTTTCTAAAAGTAGAATAATGCTACAACATGGTCGTCTACTGCAGCTGAAAATTCTTGGAGATCTTGGTTTTTACTGTCATCAAATAAATCTGAAGATTGTTGTCCGTCATCAAACATGTATTCGTAACCGACTGATTTGAAGTTTCTGCTACTCTCTTGATTTAAAACGGCGACAATATCATCACAAGATTGATGCTGCCACCCTGAATCACCATCGTCCTTATTCAGCCAGTCAAAAATCTCCTTGGTAAATTGAGGTTCGGCTTCATTTTCTGACTCGAAATATCTAACAATGTTTTGTATCAATCCTATGTCTGCCTCTTCATTTCTAGAAGTGTCTAAGTCCAGATTTGCCTCATTCGAAGTGTCGATTTCTTCAATCATAGTTCCAAGTAGTGGTTTCCAGATTTTTTTCAACGTTGAGGATGGAATTTCGTCCCAGGCCGCGCTCAACAGTTGAAATGATGGGTATAAAGTGATATTCTTCAGTATATCGATAATTTTTTTGTCTCCCTTCTTTTCGTTATCAAGTTTACTGAGTATTTTTTTCCGATAATTTTTCTTGGTCGGGTTAACGGCATTCCAAACATGTTTTCCTGGACGTGACGGAGCGTTATCCAGTGAAAGAAGGACTTTTCCTTTAACGCCCATTTTTCTTTGGTGCTCTCTCACGTCCGGGATAAATGATGAATGTGATTCATGTGTTCTAAAATTTCGACAAACTATCAATATGAGGATGGTGTTTTCATTGACTTTTAATTCTGTAGGTATAGAGTAATGGTTAAGGCTACCGACTGCTAGGCGATAGATTCAGGTATAGATGTAGGTTCGAAACCCCGTAGCGTTAAAAATTTTATTTGTAATATAATGTTCAAAAATGTAATATATTTATTCATTCTAAGCAGGATCAATGAGATTTATGGACAAAATACTCGAGATCAATTATTATTTATTTTCTAAATACCTTTTTTCTTATATCTTTAGAGTATAGCAATGGTGGGTGTTCAAATTAAACAAAAAGTTTAAAATTGGTACTTTGTAATTATAAATAATATTCGGACGATATGCAGTCGTATAATGATGAATGGATAGTCCTAAAAACAATTGAATGATTTATTATCATTTTTAAAATTAACTCCGGCATTTTCGTACGTCAGCGGTTTGCCAGTACAGAACCAGTACTGGTGTGCAGTACCGCGCCAGTACCGCACGCCAGTACTGCGGAGCATTACCAGCCAGGACTGGCCTTCCAATTCCATTTTTTTTTAAGTCAGTGCAAAATTCCTCAATCGCCCCTTGATCAGCTGATAATATCGGAAGGAAATCAGTTGTCTTCGTCTCGCGCACCTTGAAACACGGGTGACAGAGAGACACGTGGGTGAGCTCTGAGTGGATTTCCACGTGGGATTTCCTTCCGACGCCTCCGTGCGTAATGTATCATTTTCATAATTTATTTCGAAATTACATTGAATTTTCGCGCAAACTTGGAAATTGTTCCATTTTGAGTGAAAGCATTCTAAAATGTTAGCGCCTTTTTCAAATTATTGGGCCACTCACGACATCCTTACGTTCTCGAGCTTGATAAAACCACTTGCTGACAGATTCTTCGATAAGTGGAATATCACTCGATTTTGCTGATTTTTTCTTGAGCAATTCATATCGCTCACAGCCCACTTCTATTTTTGTCTATTAGACACAATCACTCGAATCGTTTCGTCGCAAACGTTAAATTGTCACGCAAAATTTTTCTTGTCGATGTCGGTATCAATTAAACGAATAATTTCAAGCTTATGCTTGTACGATAAACGCGTTCTTTGTCGTTTATTTTGGATTTCTTCCAGCATTTTTGAGAAATGTACAACATACGTCTTTGTGATTTCACAACTTTCAAAATGATCTGACGCGATAACTGCCGTTGTACACTGATACACTAATGGAAGTCAGACCATGTTATCTTTCGGTCGGTAACGTCGCATTTGTCATGTCTATAGTTACGGCACTGCACGAGTCGATCCTAGGGACCATAAATCATGCCAAACTCGACAGACGGCAATTAAACCGAGATTTCAGTGTATATTGTTTAAAGTATATTTTTACGCTCATAAAATATATATTATGAGCCTGAAACCAGTAGAAACCAGTTTAGCGACTGTTGTTAATTCAATATAGATCCATATAGACCCGGAGGCCCATGAGGCTTTCCTCCCAAAGATATGAGAATACCACCAGAAACCCACTGAAACTAGCTTAGCGACTGTCGTAGTATCATATAGATCCATATGGACCAGAAACCCATGAAAATCAGCCCAGCTACTTATGGTAATTCCGTATAGATGCATATAGACCCTAAGGATCTATGAGGACCAATAAGGCGAAATCAAGCGAAAATACCACCAGAAACCCATAGAAGCCAGCTCAGCGGCTGTTAGTAATTCCGTATAGAAACGTATAGACCCAGGGGTCTATAAGGTCCAATGAGGCACTTCCCAAAATTAAGTGAAAATAGCACCAGAAACCCATAGAAATATCCTCGGCGGCTTTAGGTAATTCCATATAGATCCATATAGACCCGGGAGTCTATGAGGGCCAAAGAGGCTTTCTTCAAAACGAAGTTAAAATCCCTACAAAAATCCATAGAAAACAGCTAAGCGGCTAGTAGTAATTTCACATAGATCCATATAGAAATTCAAGTTCTATACGCATCTGGTTGCAGTTTTTCGTAACAATGACCGACTTTTTCCACATAGACTTTTTTTGTATATGGTTCTATAAGTCCTATCGTAGAGGGCAGTCCTCATAGATGAAGGATAACAAAATTATAGTTTGGCATACCATTTGTGTGATAAATGTAGTCAAATAAAGTGTTTTTCCAAATCCCGACAGGCCTGCGCAGAAAAAATGAAAGATACGAAGTTTTGCAGATCAATTTTAGAGCGATTAAATATTGAACGTATTTCGGCACAAATTTTACCGTGGTTATTTGAATAATTCTGACGTCATCTACTACGTCACATTGTCAGCTGTGTCAAGTGAAACAATAGTAAGCAAAGGGGAGTAGAACGTAGAATCGGTAACAAAAAACACAAATAGAACATTGTTCTTGCTTACGAATATTCCCTGAATTATCATAGACTATTGCATAAACGAACTACAACTTATTTTACGAGGAGCTGTGCACTGAGTATTTAGGAAGTCCGACATCCGACTAATAACAGACTACTATACAGACTGCTGGTAGTCCGGTAGTCGGAAACCGTTCGGTGCGCGATAATCTTAACATTGGAGACACCTATACATACCTGGGCGTACTTCAAAGCCGCATTCAGGACGTAACATCAGTGAAGGAGTCTCTCCGAAGCAGATACAAGCATCTTCTTCGACAGATTTGGTCTTCCAATCTGTCGGCGTTGAACAAGGTATCTGCGACTAACATGCTTGCCGTCCTGGTTCTACTCTACTCGTTTGAGGTGGTTCAATGGACGAAGAACGAGGTTACAGCCCTTGATAACACCACACGTAAGATCATGCATATGCATAAAAGCTCGCATATCAATTCGTCTGTTCCGCGATTATACATCTCACGGAGCGTTCCTTTACAAAGCCCCGGAGCAAGTGGCCGAGACCCTTAGCCTGAATTTTAACATCGGAAGTAAGGAAAGTGCATTACTCCATCTAGATGATTCACTTCTGATAGCCGAAGTAAAGAAAGCAGAGGTTGAAAAATTTCACCAACAGCTACTCGACAAGAAAATGCACGGAAACTTTCACAGAAATTTAGGAAAACAGTCCTTGTCGAAGGAGCACACTTTTGCTTTCCTCAGATCATCAAGACTTAATTCAGTTACAGAGGGTTTCATTTTCGCATGCCAGGACGGTGTAATTTCCACCTTAGTATACCGTGACCGCATTTAATGTCAAGAAGTTCCTAGCGATAGGTGCAGAGCTACACGCATACTATCCGGGTGTCCCACTCACGCAGGAACGACGTATCTCGACATACATAATGCGGCTCTAAAAGTGTTTTATTACCTTAAAGAGTACGGAGTCAATGGATGGCTCCTACAAGCAATACAAACAATATATGCAGGCGAAAAAGCGAGTGTAAGGGTTAATGGAAAATGAGTGACTGGTTCGATATTATACTAGGCGTGAAACAAGGATGCGTTATGTCCTCATGACTATTTATCATATTTATGGATAAGTGTCTAAGAATGGCCCTCTTCGGCGAAGAGGGTGTAGATCTCGAAACAGTGAAGGTACGTGGGTTATCTTTCGCAGATGACAAGATTTTTATGGCAGAATCAATCGAGGACTTGCAAAGAATGTTGAATAAACTTAATACAAGCATGAAGAACATGCGCCTAAAAATTAACGTAAATAAAACGAAGGTCATGGTGTTTAAACATACAAGTGAGAAAACAATGTGCAACATTGTCCTAAATGATGAGACATTAGAACAAGTTGAAAAGTACGTATATCTGGGTAGCCTATTCACTAGAGACGGAAAAATAGATGGGGAGTTAGATAGGCGCATAAATGAGGGTAAGAAGGTTATCGGTAGAGCAGGGTCCATTCTCACAAATAAAAACATATCAAAAAAAGCTAAAATAGTCATACATAATTCTATATTTGTATCGACTGTACTATACCGTAGCAAGACATGGACATGTCAAGAAAAGGACAAGAGTAAAATTAACGCGATTGGCATGAAACCTCTGCGCACAATATGCGGAAAAACACTGATGGACAAAGTCCGAAACGAGATAATCCTCAAAGAATGTGGTACAAGAGAGACACTAGTTGACATATGGGAAAGAAATCAGTTAAGGTGGTTCGGATATGTTGAAGGAATGAAAGATGAACGACTGACCAAACAGGTGTATAAAGGTAAAGTAAATTGCAGAATGTCCAGAGGTAGACCGCCGAAAGAATGGTTAGATCTGTGAATGAGACATTAATCCGAAGATAAAAGAAGCCATAGAAAAACGAGAGCTTGCATGAGAAAATGCATAGACGTGAAGAAAGCTAGAGTAGTATGCCAGGACAGAAAAGTGTGGTGACAAAAAATAATTTATAAAAAGAATGTGAGTAGAGTGAATGACGCCTGAAACAAAGACCTTGGATACTACTAGGCCCAAGTGGGGAACCACACATAAAAATTTTGTGAGGTTCTTCACTTGGGGTGATCGCTAGAGAGATTGATCAGCAACCTGGGTCGGAGCAGTGTTGCGGAACGAACGTGTTATTTAAATAAATAACACGAGAATTCTAGATCAATCTAAAATATCTATACCTTACACCTATATACCTATCTACCTTATACCTATATTCCCATCTCGTCCAAAACGAGAAGTGCCAAATTTTCTGGAACTAGGATTTTCGGACAAGAGTCCGAAGGAAAAGGAGAAGGAAAAGGAGGAGAGATGTCGTAACCTTAAAGCCATATCCGCCTGCCAAAAATATGCCAAGGCATTTGCGTGTTTTTTACCGCTGTTCTACTGGGAGCCCGTGTACTCATCTTTGAAGAAGTTTCTGAATTTCCTCAGCTTCCAAATCACACTTTTAATTTCGCAGTTAGAAAATTTCTATGAAAATGAATTGAATTGTCTGTATAGAAAAATATAATTTAAAACAATAATTCTTCAACTATTACATAATTTTTAAGCTCGATTGGGTATTCATCTCGCGCTTTACGCTCGATGATGACCGTGCGCGCGTAGTGGCGAAAACAAGCAGCAACTCAGGAAGTTTTGCACAGAGTAAACATTACAAAAGTTCAAATAATGGGCCATGCAACTTGTTGTGTAGTTATCCGTAAAAATAATGGTGTCAACAGTAACGGCAAATTTTACGTTTTTCCTGTGGCAAAATATAAACTCGTACAGAGAGAGAAATGGATAACAGCTGTAAGAAGAAACAAGTATGTGACATAACCCTACTTTGACTCATAAGTAATCGGATATACATGTATGTTGAGCATGCTATATATTATTCACCAACTTTTTGTTCAGGCTTGATGAATCGCAGTGGATTCCAAAACCAACAGATACAATATGCAGTGTCCATTTTGTGAATAATGAAAAAGCAGAAGAGGAATTGAGTGAAAGTAGGGTTATGTCACATACTTGTTTCTTCTTACAGCTGTTATCCATTTCTCTCTCTGTACCAGTTTATATTTTGTCACAGGAAAAACGTAAAATTTGCAGTTACTGTTAACACCATTATTTTTACAGTTCACTACACAACAAGTTGCATGACACATTATTTAAACCTTTTTAATGTTTACTCTGTGCAAAACTTCCTGGGTTGCTGCTTTTTTTTGCCACTACCCGTGCACGGTCGATTCTCGCGTCCCCTCCACGCCGCTGTACCAAGCGAATAGTCCGAGCTGCGCGCTCGGACATATTTGCCTGACACTTTAAGCTCAGTTCCTCTCGGTTTTCACACTTCGTGTGCTAGCTGTTGCTCGCTTCGCGGGCTAATACTCTCTTAGTAAGCTTCATCGTTATGACCTGCTTTTGGTTTAATTATGTCAGTTTTACATAAAAAGATGAACTAATTTACTTAAGGTTCTATCGACCTTAAGGAACACATTATCATCAAGACACTCGCGCTTCGCGCTCGATATTTGGTTTAAACATCATGTGAACCTCGCGCTTCACGCTCGTTTCTGTTCAGCGTATAATAGAAACTCAAAAGTTTAAGCGCGCTTACGGCGCGCGATTTGGTCGTCGCGCTTCGCAACGACCATATGTTATGTTCAATGTTCTTCGGATAGAAATGACTAAAGTTGTATTTGATTTAAAATGAAGAATGAAATTCCTTTACTTCAGCGTATATTTCCATATCTTTCTAACAAATCACAGAATCAGAAAGATTTTTTCCAACTATCTGAAAAGGGAGAAAAAAACGTATCTAAGTCGTTTTTCGAACATAGATCTTGCTTTTTCATTCACAATCAAACCGAACCCCTGACTACCATGTGATTCCCTATATACTCCTGACCATATTTCAAAACCGCCTTTCAACACCACATTTTCTATGTTTCTACTTTCGCATCCCTTTTTCTTTGTCTCAGGTAAACATAAAATATCTAGCTTCCTTACGTGCATAGTTTTTTGTAATTCTCTTATCTTAAGATCATTCGCCCCCCTAGAATTCCAGACACGCAGTCACCATTCATCGCCTGAAACTCGACCTTTACGTTTACCGTGTGTATGCATTTCGTCAATCAAAGTTTCAGTCCATTCCGAGGCTACTTTATTGTTTGTATCATTCATGTTTAGATTGTACACCCAACTACCACCTTTGTGCGCGAAATTCATTTTGCATGTCGAAATCATGTCCAAGTTAAGTAGTGATTCTGTAATGAGTTAAAATTGTATATTTGCGCCACATACTTAAAGGACGTAAATTGCGACAGTGTGTATGCGTCGATATTGATCAATCTCCTAAATTTAAAGGAATAGACATATA